>JAOEHQ010031670.1:0-13189 GCA_025447715.1 Asclepias incarnata | reverse complement strand
TAAAACAAAATGCGAGAGTCACGTAATAAAAGAAGTAAGAAAATACAAAAATACCACTACGAGGAGGAGAAGACCCCAAAGCATTTCCATCAAGAAACTGGGCACAACTAAAACCTTATTCTAAAGCTCGTCGACGCCACCTACCCTTTTTCAAAAGCTTGTCGCCATGGTAACCCTATCACCGGAAAAATTATTAAAAAAAAAAAAGACAATCCAATCCACCAGAAATAACTCTCACCAGAAACGTTTAGGAAACTTGGGGAAAACGTTCCCCATATCTGAAAACGTGTAGGAAACCTTTCGAAGGCGTATCCATCCCCATGGCGTCCCCAAAACAAGTACTGCACCCTAATTACAGTTTCCGTGCTTCATAAATTATTATTTAATAAAAAAACATCACTTTTATTTTAACAGTTACACCTCCGTTGGTGCAAAATTGACTCACCAACAGAGTTATGGTTACAAGGTATAATCTAATAGTCAACAGAGTAATTTGACTCAACGTCTAGGGACTTATTAGTATTATTATTATTATTATTTTAATAAAAAATTTTTACATAAAGTTGGATGGGAGTCTAAACACAAACTACGCTCCCACCCTTTTCTGAATACAAAAGCACAATCTATGAAAGATAAATGCACCACTATTACATAAGACTATTTAATTTTTAATATTTTATTAATCAAAGTTTGATATGCATGTATTTTTATTACATGTAAAATTTGAGTTAAAAGTATTAAATAAAGCTATTTATTTATTTTTTTATATAACTATATAACTATATATTTCAACCTTTTTATTTTCTAAAATATACCCGGTATTAGCAATAAACTTACTTTAAAGTTTAAAGTGATACACAAATTTATCGTCGGTTTTTCACTTTCCCAAATTTATAAAACCCGTACAATGCATTTGAGTTATATTTTGAGTTCATGTAATAAATAAAATTAACAATTTGAATCCATGTAAATATAATGATCAATGTTGTAAATCTCGGCCATGTCGGCCGAGGCACTTGACTCATACCAAAAACTTGTTATCGGGCCAATATCTCGGTTTGGTCAAATCTCGGTCAATCTCGGCTGTTATCGGTTAATCTCGGCTATTAGCGGGTATATCTCGGCCAAACAAAGACCGACTTTTTTCTTAAACTATGAACGTGGATGCCGGAAAAAAGATCCACGACGGCTCAAGGTGGCTGCCGGAAATCGAAGAACAAATACACAGAAGATAAAGAGAGGAAAGAGGGAGAGAAAGAGAGAACGGACAGAGAGAGGAGAGATAAGAACCTTGGTGAAGAGATTGTAGTGGCGAGAAGAGGGATGTTGGTGGTGGCTGGAGTTGCAGGTTCCACATCTTGAAGGAAGGGAGCTTATAACATTAGGGTTTGTTGGTGATTTTATATAGTCACCAACCTTTGAGTCAAATACGCTAACACCCCTGAACTTTTATCTTTTTACCTTTAACAAAAACAACCCTTCAATTTTAAATATCATTATATGTATGATGGTATTTTATATATTATGTGTTATAAATACTATATATTTACTATTGAGTCAAATACACTAACACCGATATATCGCCAATAAGTCCAATATATCGCTTCAAGGGGGTGAACCGACAATATATCGAGATGCGATATTTACAACTTTGATAATGATGATAATTGATAATCTATGATTTGCATTTTGTATAATATGATTAAATTTTAATTTATCAAGTTCACATATATATTACTCATTGTAATTCAAATATTGACAATAAATTTATATTGTTGTAAACGGAAAATCTGTGCAACACATGAGCCAGATTTATAGTAAATCACAACCAATAAAAAAAAACAGAAAAAAAAGGAGATATGTTCTTTTATATATGTAATACCAATTGTGAAAATTGTGTTTGGAAAGATGACTTATACAACCATTTTTCAAAACAAAGTATGTTTGAAAAATCTATACTTCCGATTTCCGAAACAAGTATATTAGGAAAATTCCACTCAATTCTATAATGTGGTATATGTGCACCACTTGTTGGATGAAATAACTCATAGACTTGGATAAACAGATTTAAAGGTAGATGGAAGTTAGATGTACCCCAAGTCTCCTGGATCTCAAGTAGTGACCAAACTTACTAAGTTCAAGTTGATGTGTCTTGAAAAACTAAGATTCAAGTAAACAAAACATTCCACAGTTTCTTACCATTGGATGCACAGCCCGAAGCTTGTTGCCATCCTCCTGATGGATGATTACCATGACCATCACCACCGTGCCCTCGGGCTACGGTTGCCATCTGAAAATTCAAATACAATAATACGAACTAGTGTTTGTTTAAAAGATCAATACAAGTATAACCAAATAAACATACATCATAAATACGATACACACATATATATGTTTTATAAGATCAATAAAAATACAACCCAATAAACATATTACCAACATACAAGTAAAAAGAACTCGATAAATATATTCATTCGAATTAGCATCTTTTTACAAATTACAATTCTAATTCAATCAGATTCATCACTAGAATAAATGTGTGTAACAATTTCATTATCGGAAGACGGAAGTATCACTATCACGTATTGATAATGGACACAGTTTTGACAGTTAAACCCATTCCGACGTCATTTTGACCAGTGATAAAAACTGATCCGTTTCAACCCAAACCTATTTAGACATGTTACCCAACCCAACAATCTTCCCACCTCAACTTCAGTAGACAAAGATGAAATTTGACTAGGCATACCTCAATGTCCTGCGTTGAGACTCCCTCTAAAGCTTTTGGAGCACCATGTAAAGATGAATTATCCAATTTGGCCCTAAAATTTAACGATTTTCAATATATAATGCCGCAGAATGGTAACTATTAGGGATGGAAATGGGGCAAGAATTATCGAGGATCCCATTCCCCGTCCCCATACCGGTTCTCGCTTACAATCCCTATCCTCGTCGAGGAATAAAGTTACATCCCCATACCCGTCCCCATCGGGTAATCAGGGATATCATATTTGAATAAACATAAATAAACTTAAATAGGCTTGATATACATATACACTTTTGAAGTAAAAACTAACCACAAGAATGTATAATCCGACTTTTTCACTCATAATGTACCAATATAATTCTATATACAAACAAATATCCATGTTAAGTTATTGATAAACAAAATGTGACATAAAAAATTTTCAACAAAAAGTCAAAACTTCAAGTGGTTGCCTTGATATAGAAAAGACAAATTAAATTGCATGTAATTAGATTAAACATATACGATATATATATATATATATATATAATTTTCGGGTTTGGGTTTGGGTATGGGGATCGGAGATTTATGCTTTCCCATCCCCGTCCCCATACCCGGTCAACTCGGGGATTCCCCGGTCAAATCGGGTTCCGGTATCGGATTCCCTCGGGTATAGGTATTATGCCATTCCTAGTAACTATCAGAATATGAGGAATCAAAAATTTACATTGGAGAAGAATGCATGTTGGCAGAAACAACAGGTGTAACTGCTACAGTAATTAAAGATGATGACTCAGCCACCACATTGGCAACAGGAAAAACAGGTGTAACTGCTACAGGGCTTGAAGAAACATCATTAGCAGGGCTAACGGAAGCTGAAAGTTGATCCAATGTGGATGGTGTTAAAGTGGCTGGAGATTGAGTCCCTCTAGAAGCTTCTTTATCAGCCTGCTCACGAGCCAACTGGGCATACAGAAACAGAAGTTAAAAGCCAAACAATGTTTGTTGCGGTAGATAGTAAGACCAACAAGGTGATTAGTTATGATTTAAACCTTCAGCTCGTTAGGTATTGTCCATTTAGATTGCTTTGTATTCTTGTTGTAATAGTATCTGTACAAGTATGAACATGTATTAAGATCAAGAAAAATAGCGGTCGGAAATTATACACTGGATAAGAGCATGGTTAGACTTACTTTTTACCCTCTACAGTTGTGAACTCTTTCCAGACAGTAGAAGCATCAGCCATCTGCCACACCAAAAAAGACAAACAATAATCACAACTCACTATGCTCTCTAAACATGAATCATCAAGTAGATTTGCAACATTTATGTATTTCATATTAGTCGAACTATGACATAAGTATTCAGAAACAACTGTTCATGAATGTGACCTAAAAGTTGCGATGAGTTTTAAGCGTTTTGTAAAAAAAATGTCTGAATGCAATTTACTATATATTAAAACCAAAACAATCAGATTTTTGTAGAAAAACTTGGTGCAAGAGATTATAGTTACCAGTCTATCCCTAACTTTGATAAACAGATTATCTGATTTATATTCAGATTCTACTAGAGGGGAACCTGCGCAAAGCGGCGGTGGCGGCGGTGGTGTAGTGGGGGCGGCGGCGACTGGTGGTGGTGGCGGCGGCGATGACGGGAGGTGACAGCGACGACGGGCATTGGTGGCATCGACGACCGGCGGCTGCGACTGGCGGCGGCGGCGGCGACTGGAGGTGGCGAAGGTGGCGACGACTGGCGGTGGCGGTGACGTTGACGGTGGCGGTGGCGCCGGCGAGTAGTGTAGGTTATTGATGTAAATGTGGGTAGTGTAGTTATTTTAGGATTTGAGAGGTAAATCTTATAAATTATTTCATTAAGGGTATTTTAGGTATATGAGTTAATTATAAAAAGAAAGTTTTTGAAATTAAGAGGTAATTTGGGTATTTCAAAGGCTGAAAGTTGAAAGTTGAAAAGTTGAATAGTGGGGGGGTGGATTTGTTTTATAAGGTAGTAGAGATAAGTCGATATAATCATTTTGAACAACAAAAATCCACATCATATGTATCTAGTGGAGCTTATTAGAACCACAAAAATGTCTTTCGAGTCTAGAATAATCATCTGTGACAGAAATATTATCTAAAGCAAGATCTATTAAAGGTAATTGCCACGGACCAAGTACTGCTTTAGGGGGGAGGTAGTACTAACTTCTTTACTACGCTGGATACTAATCAACTATATGACAGCCACAAGAGCATCAGGCAGAAGGTAGTGGCTACCACAGACTGCAAAATCAAAAATAGGCTAAAAAATGTGTGCTTGATATATTATTAATTGACAATAAAAAGTAGTTAAAAACTGCATATCTGAATAGTAGTGGAATTTGTTGGCTGGAGTGGATACCAGAAAGAAAGATGTAGACGAAAAAGAGCAACAACTTCAGGACAAATACAGAACAATTTTATCAAGTAGGCACACAGACCATAAGAAGAAATCACATTAAAATATATATATATATATATATAGGCTAACTAGGCACACAATAATAGTTACAAAAGCTCAAAGGTTTAATAGATGTGATCCAGATGTAATTCACATCCAACCTAACGTTACATATTGCTCGGTTGAGTTGATTGGAACAAATTGTTAAATGAGATCATACATCATATATGGATGATGCACATAATGAAATCACTGCCAATATTCACATATATCAATAAACCAACTTACCGACATGCTTAACCATGTTCAAGTAAGATCCACTGAATCCTTGATATGTATTAAAAGTAAAGCATAGATAAAAGGCAATATGTAACCATATTATATCATCCATAAAAGTATGTCATTGTTGGGAGTTTGGGACGTTGCCATCCATATTAGAGATTTAGAAAACTTCATCGTTCTTGATTTCCAATTATAGTTTATTAGGATGTTCATGAATTATTATCATATACATTTTTCTAAACCTCATAAATAAAAGGATTTCTGGACTTAGCAAACATCTAATTTTGATAATTCAACTGAAGCTCAATCTTTATGCTCAAACACTCTACCTTATTATTTGTTTTAATCATGTATCAAAATACAGCAATCATACGGATGATTGGATGAAACTTTCAATTTTACCTTTTTTTTTTATCAAACTTTCTTTATGAGCTTACACAAAACCTAAGACATGCACAAACCACTAGAATACGGAGGGAGTGTGTCTACTGACGATAGTAATTAACTTTGAATAAGCAGGCAGCAGCACCCTACATCACTTTAGGGACAGTGGACATAAGACGGTCTGATGAAAATAACTTGTATATCGACAACTTACAAAGTAATGCAACCATGATGGAATAACCAGAGATGGAAGGTAGTGTCAAATAAAAGGCAGAATTAGCTAGAAAAATGACATGAGCAATGGTCCAGTACATAGTTAAAACATAAAATAACAAATTGTTTTCTGCCTTTGATAAGTGATTTAATAACAATTGTTTTCTGCCATTGGAAAATATAAATTGCCTTTGGAGTTTGCTTCAAATTCCCATGAAATCATCAAATTAATGAAACATCCAAAAAAGAGAAAAACACATATAACTAAAACTTGAACGATTCATGTATGACAAGAAATTTGAAGTCTTCAAGAAAAGGCAAGTTCGTGTAATTCCAGATTAAATGAGTGATTAAACAGCATGCTACCATTACTGTCGATGTTAACAATATTACTTACCTCCAGAGGTGTCATCAACTCCAAAGGTTTTTCCCAAGAAGACTGCTTTGTTTTCTTGTTGTAATAATATCTGCAAAGATATGCAAAACAAAGGTTTACTTTAATTAAGATGTGATATATTTTAACGTAAGTAATCGCACACACATGTTTTGTCGTTGATTGGTTAACCTAAGCCAAAGGCCCGTTGGTTAAGCTGGAAATTGAGATCCTAAAATATAACAAATTTATACACGAGAGAGAGAGAGAGATTTACCTTCTGCCATCAGTAGCTGTAAACTCTTGCCAATCAGCTGATGCGTCTTGACTAGCACTTGATGCCTGTTACAGGAATCATTAATGTATTTATCCTCAAATAAACAAGAAAAAAAAAAGTCATAACAGACAATGAATAATAAAGGTGCATCTGTGAGACACCATGAAACTGAGAACACACATTTGTTGGTAGCCCAAATGACGGTGCATTGAACCGAGACAAGCAAACAATTGTAACCAAGTCTGAAGCATTGAACTGAGACATATTCCTTTTACTAATTAACCAAGTCTGAAGCTTTCGCAAACGAAGACTGGTGTGGGCAAACAAGGTTGGCAAAATTCAAAACTAGTGATGCTCAGAGCATCAAACCTTCCATCATACCTTAGCATAAATTAAAATTAAAATAAATCTAAATTAACAGTGTAAATTAATAAGGCAAACCCTGGGGCACGTTTATCCACCACTACTATATGATATAAAAAGATTGTACAATATTTAGATACAGAATGTATAGAGAAATAGGGTTTAGTTGTGTAATTAATTACCTGTGAAGCCAGATTTTGGGGCTTAATATCCATTGTCGTTGAACATAAAACCCTAATTCTGAGATGTGTTAACTCTTAAAGTCACGAACCTAAACTATTGATATTCGTGTACACGAACTTAACGTCGATACAAGTTTGGTGTACACGATGTTAGTTGGGCTCCATGCGAGGTTGTTAGTTGTTTGATGTAATAAGGATTTTAGTTTAGGAGTTAAGGGTAGATGTTGTGAATTAATATTATTAAAAGTATTATAGGTATATAAAGCAGAGATTTTAAAATAATGATTAAGGATATGGGTAAAATAAATAGTTTAAATCATGTTTTAAGAAGAAGGCTTTTGCTTATAGATAAACTACTCTAGATGGGTATCTGTGTGCAATGTTGCGACAATAATATACGGCGTGTGAGGTCCCATGATGATGTTAATTTCAAACCAAACACTTGCGTAGGAAAATGATAGCATAGTACTCGCGTAAAGTATATAGAAGAAATGTTCCGATAAATTTTAAAAAATTTATTATTAGTTTTAATAATTACAAATTATAAAAATATATATTATAATAAATTAAATTGATAATTAAGTAAGGTAATTATATAAGAAGAAAAGTTTGACTAAATGAATAAGAAAAATATAATTAATAAATTAATGTAAATATTATTGATATATCAACTACTTTTTTGAGAAAAGAGGGTAAATGCTTTAATAAATAGTATAGATAAAATATTTTTGAGCCTCAAAACCACTTAGCCTCTACCAAAAATGCCACCAAATTCTCACATTCTTATTCCTATATCAGCGTCACATCATTTCTTTCTCCCTACCAATAATACAATCATTATTTCCATATTCTCACTTCTCACTACCACATCTTCACCACGTCATTTCCATTTATTTAAGAGGAATGCTAGATCTACAAACATATTACAAACAAATGATTACAAACACGTGTAGCATGTGATGTGGACCAATCAACAAAGAGAGAGAAAGAAGAAAGAGACAAAATGACTTGATTTGATTGGTGGAAGATTTGTTTGTAAACTTTTGTTAGTAATTAGTTTGTCAACCTAGCATTTCTCTTTATTTAAATACAAAATTAAATTAAATAAGATCACATTAAATCAAATAAAGAGTTTTTTTGTACGAATTGTCCTTGTGGTTATAACAAAAAATCATGTTTCATCATTTAACTTTCATAAAGACATTGGAAATCCTTTATATGAGAATAAGGTTCACGCTTCGTCCTTTAAGATAACGATCCTTATCTCAACTTCGTTAAATCCCTCACGTGCCTTCCACATGAGGTACTTTAGTCATTTTCCACTTTTAAAGGACCAATAGTGATATCTTCTTCTCTTTTTCTTCATCCATTACCTGCAACTTTAAAATCTAAAATCAAATAGATACAAAGACACACACAAGCAGACATATACATGGATGAAGCGGAAATATCACTAATGGTCCTTTAGATGTGTGAAATGACTAAAATACCCTCACGTGAAAGGCACGTAAGAGATTTAGCAAGGTTGAGACAACGATCGTTGTTTTAAAGGACGAAGTTTGTACCTTATCTTCCTATAAAGGATTGCCACTATCTTTATGAAAGTTAAAGGATGAAACATGATTTTTTGGTATAACCACAGGGACGATCCAAACAAAAAACTCTAAAAGTTAGTAAAATAAATAAATAAAGAGTAAATTACACGAGGTTTGCTCAAAATTGCACGTATCATACCTATGTGAAATTTATTATGCCAGACATATCCAACCTTTGCAAATTTCCACTCAAACCATACCTGGCGCTAAGAACATCAGTGGGCCGTTAAAAATTGACATGTGCACGACACGTAATGGGTTATTTTTGTCTTTTCACACTCTCTTAAATCGATAGAGGTATAAAAATCAGCAATTTTGGATAAACCACATGTATCATCCATGTAATTTACCCTAAAATTTATAAATAATTATTTTATTTTAAAAAACTATATTTATCAAGTACTAATATTATTATTAATAATAATAATAAAAAATATTATTGTTACTGATTATTATTTAGCAATGAGTTATAATTTTATAAAAATTTATTATTATTTTATAAATATTTACTTTTATGTTATAAAATAACTAGTCTTAGGTCCGTCCAATGGACGAGTGGTTTCAAAACGCATAGTTTATAGCTTCGTTTCAATGTGTGGTGTTGTTATGACAAATTATAAAATATTTTACAACAAAACTATTTATAATGAATAAAACAATTATATAATATATACCGATGAAATTTTGATAAGAAGTTTTGATTAAATTAAAGATATATTCTATATAAAATATAAGATATAAAATATAATAAAGTATAAGATTTAATGATAAAAATAGGTAAATAAAAATGTAATTAAAGAAGAGAGAGAGAGTTACTGATGGCTTTAGTGGCTCTAAGGGTTTGTCCAAATTTCTGTTTTAGTTATATATTATATAGTTTATTTTATAAAACCAGAGAATAAAACAATTATATAATATATACCGATGAAATTTTGTTAATAAGTTTTGATTAAATTAAAGATATATTATATATAAAAGATAATAAGATATAAAATATAAGATATAATAGAGTATAAGATTTAATGATAAAAAAAATAGGTAAATAGAAATTAATTAAAGAGGAGAAAGAGATAGGAAAACTGATGGCTCGGATGGTTCTAAGGGTTTATCCAAACTCCTGTTTTAGTTATATAGTAAATATTTTATTTTATAAAAGATTATTTTTAGTTTATAAAATTTATTATTATTTTATAAAAAAAAGTTATTATTTTATAAAAACTATTAATATGATGGATTATAGATCCATGATGATTTTGATATATGTGTATTTCCAGATTTTTTTTTTTTAAAAAGGGTAAATCGGAAAGAACGCATTAATATCTTGTATCGCATTGGTACCTACACAACCACCTTGCAAGGTTTTAGTGTACCGAGATAAATGCACCTGAACAGATACCACCACATGGAGCTGATTAAATCCGGTCTGATACGAAGATAAAACTCTGAGGCCCCGCATAATCAATGACAGGTGGTCACTTGATCTATGACCAAGTGGTTTTATTTAATTGAAAAATGAAAGATGAAATAAAAAGAAGTTAGATAAAAATGGATTTGAAAAACATGTAATGTTATTACTAGATCTTGATTTGTTTTGATTGTAAAAAACATGAATTTATTGTTGAAAGAATCTTAATGTTGTTTATTGTTGAAGTAAAAAAACCTGATTTGATTTTTGTTTTGATATCAAAAAATATGAATTTGATCTTGAAGATAAATTAAAATATTATTTTATAAAATAGAAGTAAATATTTATAAAATAGTAATAAATTTTATAAAATTACAACTTATTGCTAAATAATAATCATTAACAATAATATACTTTTGATTAATAATAATAATAATAATAATAATAATAATTGATAAATATAGTTTTATAAAGTAATAATAATAATTTTAAATTTTAAGGTAAATTACACGAGTGATACCTGTGATTTGTCTAAAATTGTTGATCTTGTACCTCTATTTTTTAAGAGAGTGGAAATTTGCAAAGGTTGGGTATGTCTGACGTAATAAAACTTGCGTAAATATGATACGTGCAATTTTAAACAAACCTCAGATACCATTTGTGTAATTTACTCAAAAATAAAAATTAAAAAACGTAACCAACGCCATGTTTTCAAAACCACAAGTTTATAAACCCCACTAAGGCTAAAGGATATGGGGCTACGGGCTACCCAACATGGGGGCGACTCGGAACACGTGGCGCCTAGTCAGCATGTTGGATAGCCTAAAAAAAAAGGGAGGGTGGGGCGACTCGCAACACGTGACACTTTCAACCATTGATTTTTTTATTTTTATTTTTTATTTTTCACTATCAACTTATTAATAATAACTAAAAATACATATTATATCCTAAAAATAATATTACATAAATAATAATCCTAAAACATAAATATTACTTAAAAATTAATACAAAGACATAAATATTGTTGATAAAAACATAAATAATAATCCTAAAACATAAATATTACATAAAAATTAATAAACTACGAATAGCCATATTTTTCGCGAATTTCTTTTTTCGCTTGCTCCATGATTGATCTCTCGGGTTCGCCAAGATGGCTGTAGTCGGTGGTCAACATTCTCAACTCGGCAAGCTTTATTTTACTTTCCTTTGCCTTCAACTTTCTATCACCATACTCCAAATTTTTTTCCGTGATCTTCACCAACCCTCTCAATTGACCCGAAATATCGTCCAAAGTATCATCCAACTTCCCCTTTCCCTTGCCCGACGAACCCCCGACACTCGATTTCCTAGCCGCGTCTCTTCCACTCGACCGTTCTTGAAACACCCCGTCCTGGTCACGATAACCGATCGGCTTATCGATGAGCTTCAAAAAATGGGTCGTTATTCGTGGTGCCAATACATTCTCTCTTTTTGAAAATTAGCTACAAAAAATAAAACAACATTTTATATAGTGAGTAATATATATATATATATATAAGTCGAGTTATATATATATATAAAGCCGAGTTATATATATATATATATATATATATATAACAGTCGAGATATATATATATATATATCAGTGACTTATATATATATAAATGTATATAAAAATTCTTAAATGTATATATATGTATAAAAAGAAACGTAAAATTTTATAAAGTCCGGAGAAGTTGGAGTCATTGGTGGAGTGTCAATGACTTGTTGACGATCTAGAATATAAAAAACAAATAGTTAGTGACTAAATATAAAATATAAATAAGTAAAAAAAAACATTAAAAAATATATATATAGATATATATATATATATATATATATAAATACCGAGATATATATATATATATATATATAAATATATATATATAAAATATAGATAAGTAAATAAAGATAGTATACCAAAATGTTCACCCGGTGTGTTTTGGAGAGTAACCCCGGCGAAACCGTATCCCTCTTGTGGCGCATTTCAAGGACCGAAACCCGGCATTGGTGTTGGAACGTTCATTTGTTGGATATATTGAAACAATGCCATGTTATTAAGTAATTTGGATCATTCATATCCGGTTGATTTGGGACATTTGGACGAGGAAAACGATACTCATACGGATTGCCAAAGTTATTTGGAAACATTTTTTTTAAAGAAATAAGAAGTAGGATAGTAGTAGTAGTAAAATCTGGTGTAAAAAATGGTAGTAGTAGTAGTTAGGAAGTATGAAATGTTTGTGTGTGTTTTATAAAATAAAATGGGTATATATATATATATATATATTTCATATGCAATAGATAAAAAAAGTTAAGAAAATAAATAAACTATCCGTTTGTCAACGGATACTTCCTCAAAAGTCACAAAAATTCAAACGCAAACCGCCGAGCCAAATAGGTCGCCAAACGAGTGTATCGCCGCACCGGGGCGGCGTTCCGACGAACCGGGCCTGGGTCGCCCGGTCCGTCGCTCCATTCCGTTCACCCTTAGCCACGACCGTGTGCCTTTGCATCATTGATGATCTGTTGTCACGACTTTCGGCAACAATTTTCTTTTTCTTTTTTGTTGATAAAAAGATAAATACATACAAAATGAACACCATCAAATTAATTTAATTTTTTTTAGTAAACAGTTAAATATTATACATGGTTACACTCTTTATAAAAAAAAAATTTTTAAAAAATAAAAATAAAAATAAAAAAAAGGAGAAGAACGAAACACCCCTCTTTCAACAATAGCTAAACTTGCTTTATTCACTCATCTATATATGTTCTTATTTGACGGATACTGGACAAGCAATAAGAGGTGTAGACCTTAGAAGTGTAATCCCAAAAACGTCACCCATGTCCATTTCTTCTTTTGCATAAGGAAGTGTCCAGTCAAAGTGATACACAAATGATGCCACCAT
>JAOEHQ010031659.1:0-13190 GCA_025447715.1 Asclepias incarnata | reverse complement strand
GTCACCAATCAAGGCAACACATTTTATAGTAAAGGGGGTGTTTGGGCAATTTTGAAACCAATTACTGCAAATTGAAATCACAATCAACTTTTAATATTTTGCTTCTGATTATTGGGGCATCTCAGTTGACAAAAATTGATTATCTTATTATTACAACTTCAAACAGTCGAAGTACATCCAAACACCATCTTCTATGGCTTTGTTTCATTATTGGTATGTGCTAATTATTTAATTCTACTTATTCAATATCATATAACCACTTTCATAAGACATTCCAAACACCCCTATAATTCCACAACAAAAATGCCTCAGTGCTGTATATATTCATAAAAAAGATAAAGATAAAGGTGCATAACATAGCACTTACTTCAAGTTCTGAAGATTCGTGGTGGCTTTTCTTTTCTTAGTAACTGCTTCTTCAGATGATTCTTCATCTTCAATTGGTTCTTCATCAATCTCGTCAGGTTCACAATGGTCGACCTTATTTCTCTTATCATCGTTTCCTAAAAGTAGCAAACCATTAAAAAGAATGATGATAAGAGAAATAAGCTAGTTTTAGATAGAAAAAATATACGTTTTTATGAAAGTTTTGTGAAGAAAGTGTGGAGCTGCCACCTGGCACTTTTAAAAAAAAATATTTAAATGAAGGGACCTTGTTTTATTAAGAGTAAAGATTAGTTAGATTTTAGTTATTATGTATATACACGATTAAGTTAAAATAAATAAATTTGTTTTTTTGTGTGAATAGATATTTTAAACACATCTACATATTTTAAGTTTATGTAATTTCAAAATCTAATATATATATATATATATATATAACAAATTTTGTCCTTCAAATAAATGTGCAAATAAAAACATAAATAAAAAAATGTGCTAATATTTTTATAATATATATCTCTCACTATTAGGCTACCATTAGAATGAAAAAATGCATGCGATAAAACACATTCAAATTTTATTTTCTTTACACAAAAAATCAATCATATGATTTTAAATACGTGTTTTGTAGTTTTAAGTTGCCCAGCTGCATTAAAAAACATCTTTTAATATTTTTAATATTTTATATATTTTTTTTTACCTCGTGTATCTGTTGAAACCCTCATAGGCTTTGTATCTCTATTGAAATCAATTTCGCGACATACGTTAATTATGTTAAAGTTTAGCAAGGTTTAATAAACTTCTAACACGTTTACAATATGACTAATTTTCACATCTATCATTGATACAGAGAATTTGTAATTAGGAGAGAAAGAAATGAATTCACAATCAAAAGTTGGTTCCTTTCATTATCATTCAGCTATATATAGCGGATGAAGATCATAACCGCTTGTAACGACTTTGACCAACATTTACAATTCGACCCCCTATCTTCTTATTCTTATTATTTCTGATACATTTCTCATTTTTCTGATACATTTCTCATTTCTGATACATTTCTCATTCATTTCTGATACATTTCTCATTTCTTATGTAACAATCATAAGAAAAAAAAATCATGGAATTTTTTTTTTTGTTTTAATCCGAAACGAAAAACGAATTCAAATTCAGTTTTCGGTTCGGGTTGTAAATTTTTGTGATAATATAGACTTATAGTCCGTTTAAGTCAATTTGGAGCCGCCGGACCACACCGGCCATATATCCGATAGTGTAGCAATCATTTGTGGAAAAAAAAAGAAAAGAAAAAGAATGGTGTTTTTGTCTTGGACTCGCCCTTCACCCAAACAACAGAAAGATTGCCTTAACAAGTAATTATTATTTACATTACATTCTGTTTATTATTATCAGTTCAGTTCTCAAAAACACATCATCCTAATTTCAGCTGTTGGTGTTGTTGTACTTTGTGCATTAGGGCAGGTACATTTAATTATGATAAAAAATACATCGGAGCTACTGCAGAAAAACCATTATCAGATATCCATAAACAAGTTCAAAAAGATGGATTTGTAATCAATCATTCCAAAATCTTGTTGGGCTCAGGCCCAGATGCTTTTCTAAAAGGAAAAACTGCTCTTCAAACTTGGAGGTTTGTTTGTTTGTTTATTTAACATTATTTGTTATTATTGAATGAATCCAAAGTCTGTTATATGTATAATTATATATATGCTTATAAGCTAAGTTTGTATCGTGGATATATGAAAAGGCAATGCCGTTGAGTCCAAATTTGCTGTTTAAAAAAAAAAAACTTTTGTATTGTGTGTATCGAATTTTCAAATATTACTATCGTATGTATCCGGTGGTATTCTTACCTGCCATTTTATATAAGTTGTCATGTCAATGCAATAAAAATGATTAAATAAAAGTTGTATACACTAGGACATTTAAATGTACATATTTTGAATACATTTTTAATCACTTACACTTTAAAGTAATCAACTTTTAAACATACCATTTGATGTAATGAACTTTGATTTTCTTACCCTTTGATCTAAATGACTTCTTATAACAGGGGAGTCTTAACCGTTTCCGGGGCCTAAAGCGAACTTATGGAATGGGGCCTTATCGATTAAAAATTTTATGTACTAATTAATACTAAAGCTTAGTCACATTTTTGGCTTATTTGCTTGCAATTCGCCTTAAAAGTATAAAAAAAATGAGACCCTTAAAATAGGCTCAGACTTCTTTTTGTGTTCAAAAACCGGCTCCGATATATACATATGGGCACAATTATAGGGTCTTGAATAGTTGGGGGCCTAAAGCACAAAAAAGCATATTTTACGTCAAAAGGTATAAAAAATAAAAATACTAGTTCATTACATAAAATGACAGGTTGATGAAATCTCGTTGTATTGTTATTCAAATTCCCGAATTTTAAAAAATGACATCAAGTTTAGGCTTGTTGACTTGCTGTCATGGATTTTTGTTAGGCATTTCGGTTTGAGTTGGGCATTTGTTGATCCAAAGACACCAATCGAAAATGGGGTGAAGTTTTGTGTTTGTGTGAAGGAGTTTGTTCCATGGCTCAGGATGCCTTTGCAGGTTGTCTATGTTAATGAAACTAAAAACAGTAAGACGAATATAGCGTCTTTTGGTTTTGGTGGCGGCACACTCAGAGGACACTTGCTGGTTAGTGCTTCCTCTTTTGTGTTGAATGTTCTTCATTTTGGTTTGTTATGAAAAATCTGAAGTTTTCCTACATAACATGTGAATTACTGTATTCTTAGTGTTCTCAGAACCTGACCATGTGAGTTATTTAGAACATACCATAGCTAGTTTATGACATAAGAGATTCAGAGGCTGAGGTGCTTCCCATTATGTTGAACCTAAATGTTAGGATTGTATCCATTTGACCACGAATATGCCGGATACTTAATTTCACAGGTGTGGGCCGGGGTAGGCCCTTAGGAAAAGTTATTGGGATGAGAATTCACAAATTGTAGAAAACAAGACTTTTTCAGGGTATAAAATTCCCATTAGGATCGTTTATAAGCATTTGACCAACTTGAAGCCGAAAAAATCTATTACAGGGTCTATCAAAGGATTCGTACATTGTTGTAGAGGTCTTGGTTTTTAGTATAATTTCTTTCTCTATTTTTCATTTGGCAAACTGGTTCAAGTTTTGAAGCAGAAACATTGATTCTTAATTTTTTCTAAGAATCTGTAGGGTTGCATCAACTATAGAAATACCAGTAATAATCTCAATTTGTATTTTCTGTTTGTTTGTGAATCTCCTTTAACCTACTTAGAATTGTTTTTCTGATTTTTGAAATAACTAAGCAGTCTGGAGAAGAGCGGTTTTCAGTTGAGATGGATGGAGACAAACAAGTTTGGTATGAAATACTCTCCTTTTCTAAACCCGCACATCCTCTTGCTGTTATCGGGTATCCATATGTATTTCTTAGGCAAAAGTATTTTGCTCACAAGTCTACCGATGCAGTTAGAAAATTTGTGTCCTCTAATTAAATACTCCCACAACATTCTGCTATTGTAAATTTATATTCTTTATTATATTTTTGTTTCCTTTTTATGGATTAAATCTATGATAGCGGTCACAACCATCCCCTGCTGGAGTTTATTCAGGAAAAATATTTTGAGTACAGATGTGCACATGATACACTTAATGATCTTAAGCATTTCTTAGACTGCCAAAATTGATGGGAGTCACGAATTCTGGATCTTGGCTGAAAACCAATGCACTAGCAGCCAGTTGAGAGCCTTTTTGACTTGGATGAAATGCATCCCAGAACAATAAATCATCACGATTTGTGCAAAGGTGCGCTCCTTCCTTGCAGTCGCCTAATCCCTGCCGTGTCACATTCCCACAACAGGCTGATGTGACATCTTTGAACCCTGAAAATGTGTCACTCCAACGTAAAACAGTAATCCTGAATTTTGAGATGAACAATTGGTCCTAGAACCAAAAGGATGTTGATTCAACCTTGCATATCGGTCCTAACATTTAATCGGAAAGCCCAGTTTGGTGCGGTCCTAGGAGAAGCCCTGTTCTAGGACTGGTTACTGGTTAGGCCTGTACGTCTAGTCCCTAGGGCCTGTTAGCTAACATCTAATCTATTTCCACTAAATATCATTAGTTTTTTATGAGTTACGTATATTATTTAATCTTTTTTATGTGTTAAATCATTTTTACATGTGATGTAGATGTAAATTGTATTTTTTTTTATGCTTTATACAACTAATTTGAGGTTACTTTTCCCTTCTTTTTTATTATTGAAAAAAGAATTTTTTGATCCTTCTTAATATTATATTGTTAGTTATACATAGAAGATTTAAAGTTTCTCATTTTAATTCAAAACATTTTGTAAATATAGTTTCTATCATAATTGTTAGACTCTTACGAGCCACGAGTAGTCTTGTACGCATCGAGTCAAATCATACCGAAAAAGTGGCGACTCTTTGGGTGACTCAAAGTTGCTCCTGACTCAAAGCATGATTTGTGAGTCAGGGAGTGACTGTCTGAGTCGAGGCGAGTTGTAAACTCGTCTGAGTCAGGAGAAGAACAAAAAGCCAGTAATTGTCGTCATTTCATCAGTATCTTCCTATAAATCTTTGATTTTAAAGAAATTTTTTTATTGTTTATAGGTGAAAAAGAGTCACAGATTTTCGTTAATATAAATTGGAGGTTGATGAAGCATAAAAAGAAAAGTTCACTTTTTATTGGGAAACGTGAAAGGTCGGGTGTGAAGATGGGTATTACCCTACCCGGTTATTCCATTTATGTTCTTAGTATAATATAAGTTAAAGATACATAAGTATACATAAGAATTATATTAAATGTATATAAATAATATCTTTAATATAAAAAATTACCAATATATATAAATTGAATTAGTAATATCCTAACTCTTACGAGTTGAGTCACGAATCAAAAATCTGAGTTTTCGAGTGACGAGTCAACAACTATGGTTTCTATATACTACTTAAATAATAAATAACACCTAAAAAATCAAAAAATATGAACCAAGCCTGGTTAGGACAGATGGCTCAAATCAGGCCTTTTTTCTTAAAGTGTCAAAGTGATTGACTTGGCTTTTCAGGATTTCTCTTTAGCAACTTTTTCTTGGTAGTGCTTAGTCAAGTATGCCCCGACCTCCGAATTTCTGATAGATGTTAAGCTAATTATTGAAGTCAGATATGTATGCATTTGCATGTGAAAAGAAAAGTTATGGTTACCAAGTTGTTTGGTAATGACATTCATTGTCATATTGTATGTGTTCCCAAGTGAGTACTTGAACCCGTCTAGTGTAGAGCTTAAGTTTTGCAAAAGGGATTCAAACGGTGTATATAATGCTGCAGCCAAGTTGTTTATATCTTCAGTACAATTACCACCGGATAATGAACGGGCCAGTGGACAACACCCAATTGGTGGAATACTTAAGATTCCAAACTTTCTTGCCCCTAGACTATATAAGTTCTGCGAATTTCAAATAGCGCACAATTAATATAGCAAGAGTAACTATTAAATAGTCAAGCTTAGAGTAGAGATGGCAAAAAGAACACGTCATAGGGATTGGTTAATGGATCAAAACATGTAATATTTGATATAGATCAATCAGACAAGATCAGGTTGGGTTGACCCGAAAACTTTGTTGTCTATACTCTGTAGTATTTGATTTAAATGATATAAATAGTTAACATGGTAAATCTTGATTAAAATATATTTACCACGGTAATAATTTAGTTTTTACAATTTGACCTATTTAAAAGCAAAACGAACCTTTAGATGGATGGCATAGGTTTCTGTTAGGTTGGTGATAAACTGCTCAGGAGTCATACTAGGCATGAATATGTAGGTCATGTCATGACATCGTTGCTTCCCATGCTGATGATGTACATTGTTATTAAAAGCCCAGTTGTCATATTAGTTATTTACTTATTAATTCACAAGCCCAGTCAGTCACAAGTCCAGTCAGTCACAAGCACAATATTGTTATCAAATTTGGGTTGGCGGGTCGACCTGACAACCCAACAACCCAACCCGGACCCGACCTGAAAAAATTCAGGTTGGCGGGTCGAAAATACCCAACCCAAACCTGCTTTTTTCGGGTCGGGTTTTGGGTTGGCAGGTTTATTGACAGCCTTAACTTTAATTATCAAATATAAGCACTTCATGTTGGCTTTTAAGAGTAGCTTCAATATTAAGTTACTACTTAAGCTTAAAATATCCATGTCTTGGGCCTTAAATGAGTTGTTACTTATATAAGTTTTTGGATTTGCATGAGTTTTATCGATGAACAACGTAAATGCATGATGATAATGAAAGGTGGATTGTGCATTATAGTTCTTTATGCATTTATACATGATATTGTATTTTTTTTAATTAATTTTTTTAATTGTTATATATTACATGGACTTTTATTTGGTGCCTTGTTTTGCTAAATTCTGCATGGACAGTAAGCAGCTGGTAACCCATGTCCATGATTTGTTTTTGCAGGTATGTTAAGAGCCGAAGTGATGAGCAATTGAGGAGCCGAAGTGGTGAGAATGACACAAGTACTTGTAAACTTGAAGATATCGCAAATGGATCGTTGATTGTGCCTTGTGGGCTTGTAGCCTGGAGTATGTTTAATGATACTTTCAGCTGCTCTGCTAACAACAATCAGAGGTTGCCTGTAAAAAAAGAAAGACATTTCATTGAAAAGTGACAGAGTAGTAAGTTTGGCAAAGATGTCTGCTGGGTCAATGAAAACAATGCTTTGAATGCAAATAGGTAGTCAGAACCTGTTAGAAAAGAAAGTTTATACTTTATCAACATCAATCATGGTTGTGAAGATCAAGTATCTATCACTTATCATGCATATTAACCGAGTCGAAAATTAAGATAAAAAATGTATGCCCATAGAGTTGCAGGTTATATATTAGATCACTGCATATGGGATTCGAAAGAGACCCAGGTTCGAACCTGTGAACAGCTTGGAATAACCAAGGAAAATAGTCTAAGAAACGGCCACGGGAATACTGGCTAGGCCATGTGCATAGAGCTCATCTTTCCCCACGTAGCCTTGACAGGGATCCCTCTTCGTTTTCCTGTCGCTACACATGAGATATATACACTTTTTACAAGATACATAATATCATGCGTATGACCTTCTTTGCCAACGATGTACTTTGGACCAAAAAAACCCAAGAGGGACTGGCTGACATCTCATGTTTTTTTTTTCTTCCCGAAAAGCTGCTGACATCTCATGTAACACCTCATTAAAATATAATTCACATCAATGTATTGATAAAGGAATGAGAGAAGCACAGGGCAGAAAATACTGTATATAGAATACCATGTCCTAAGGTACCCCTGAAATTTCTTCACTTGAAAAAAGGAGGTAAAAGAACACATGCCCTTCTCATGTTTTTTCCTCGGTTCATGTGCTATGTGACAATGACAAATGAGCACATGTTCATCCAAGATCCCAAAACTAACATGTTTTCCAACAATACAATGGCACAGAATCACATAACGCCTATCAACGCAATATGCATGATACATTGGTCCTAAATTCCTAGCAGGATTCTCTATTTGGGGTTCTCCTTTTTTGGGTGATTCAGAGGGGTTAGTGTTGCCAATTGCAGCCGATATATTCAGTTTTCAACCTACTCTCAACAAAAAGTTGGAAAGGTAGGCTCCTTCCAGATAAGATGGGTCAATAGGATGGTCACAGGCTGCACCACCTTGACGTACCACTGTTATCTTCCTTCGAGCCATCGAAGCAGCACCCTACAACAAATATAAA
The DNA here is from genome assembly GCA_025447715.1 of Asclepias incarnata. Classification (NCBI taxonomy): domain Eukaryota; kingdom Viridiplantae; phylum Streptophyta; class Magnoliopsida; order Gentianales; family Apocynaceae; genus Asclepias; species Asclepias incarnata. Next base: position 5,004 of record JAOEHQ010031659.1, on the reverse strand, counting down.
TAAGCCATCAGATAAAACACTGCTTTTATAGAAGCATCCAGTACTTACATAATTTCTGAAGATAGTTCCTTTAAAACATATGTCTAAGAGACTTGCCTGAAGAACAGGCAAGAACTGCCCACTTTGGGTCATAGCTCCTGAACACGAGCAAGTCATCAGAAACCCACCCGGCTTTGTTAACTGCATAGCCAGTGAGTTTAAGTTTCTATACATTCCACTTGCACTTTGTAGAACCTGGATCAAGCACCAACTTAGCAAAATAGAAATAACATGATCATGTAGCAGTAGATATGTCAAAACTACACGAGACTAGCCTTGGGTACAGTCACACCATCAACCTCATTTACTTTTATAAAGGATTAAACAAGTAAGGAGTTGTCTCTAGACCTAGATTTGTAGGTTGAGAGAGTGAGCATTACAATACCTTCTTTCGAGGTGCTAATTTAGGGGGATCTAATATGACTATGTCCCATACTTCATTTCTAGAAGCAGCATTCTTCATAAAAGCAGTCGCATCTTGTTTCATGAATGATATCCTCCCTTGATCCAGATTGTTAAGAACAACATTATGTTTAGCTAGTTCCAAAGCAGGAGCTGATGAATCAACGCCTGTGCATCAAACAATATTCGATGAGAACATATACCTGCACCATGGTCAAACCTCAAAAAGAATAAAACACACATCAATAGGATAATAATTTACTTTTTACAATGATATCATCATGAAAAATACAAAAACAGTAATTACCAGTGACATCCAAAGCATGACCACAAGCTGCATTTAATGCAAAGCCACCAGTATAGCAGCACATGTCAAGTACTCTTTGACCATCTGAAATAGTAGATATAAATTGACGGTTTTCACGCTGATCAGCATAAAATCCTGTCTTTTGTCCATCCAATGATATCATATAGGATATCCCATTCTCCACAACCTGATATAAACCAAGGAAATTGCTCTTGAATTACTTTAACTCTTCCCTTATGCACAGAATCATTCCAAAAATAGATATTATTAGCTTATTTGTAATATTTAGGAAGACAAAATACGCAATCAGCACTTTATCGAAAGACAAGCATAACTTGATGGGCTTAGATAATTCAACCATTAACCATTTAGTAATCTAAATATCTAATAACTGCTTCATGCTTAAAGAAAATCTTTCAGGAAATCTGATTAGACTCAGGGTCTGTGTACTTGTAATCAGCTAGTCAAACTGCACCATGATTCAAAATTCAGGTATTGATTGAAAATTAAAGCTTTAAAGAGTCTCATATTCTTTTACCTTCACCCTTTCAGTAGATCCCAATAACTCTTCTTGAACAAGATCATCCAAATTTAACCCTTCTTCTTTCAATATCTCGGTTGATGGCCTCCAGACTATATTCTTGATCACATCAATTTCACTAATGCATTTCTTAATATGTTCCTTGTATTTCTCAACCCAAGCAGCTGACGAGGCAATCACAGCTAAGTCACCAAAGACATCAATTATAAGACCCGACAATCTGTAAAATTTGTAATTGTTGAAGTGGTTGACATGTTTGCATAAACATTATCCACAAAAGATTTAAATAAATATACCAAGGATCACAGTTAACCGCAATGATCCATCATACCTATCTCCTTCACTATTTACAAGTCGATATGCATTTGTATTTGCAGAAGGAAGCCCCAAATTCTTACGTAACCTGATGGCTGCCTCTATTCTTGTTTCAAGCAGCTTCTCCACATTCAGGGCACAAGAAGGATCTCTGCCACCATTTAATCAAAATAATTATAATAATTACTAACTTTGTACTTTAAGCAACAATAACGCTCATGAAATAAAAATATACCCTGATACCTCCTCTTCAAGTTGCATGAGCCTAACACAGAACATAGAGCAAGAATTGTACAAGCCCCAGCCTATTGGTTTTTCTGTCCCGTCAGCCACCAGCACGGAGTCACCTGTTTTTGGCGGTGGTCTACCGATGATTCTATCAACTGCACCGCTGTAAACCATAGGGCTTCCATCACGAAACAGCTGTGTTTTTCCCTTTTTTAGAATAACCTTTGCAACACCTGCAAGATCAACCCAACTCAATCAAACACCTGCATACATCTTAGTATCTTACTATTTGTTAGTATTACACATTTAGTATGGAACATACAAAGGCTATACATGAAACCTGTATTTTAGAAAGAATGTTCTTTAATGCCCAAAATAGACTATATCTTTTTCTTTTTTTTCTTTTTTGAGCGGCAAATTTCTTACAACACCTACATTACTCCCAAATAATCCTAGATACGCCTGTGCCAGGGATTGATCCCTTCACTTACACCCCAAGAGGCAAGAGCCTCTACAAAGTGGGCTAACCCAACATTGGCAAAATAGTCTATATCTTAAAAGGCATATTGTGCTTCTGGACACTCTTAAGGCACAAGTTGATGATATAAACAGTTATATATATATACATAGCCAAGATTTCTCGAAGTACATGGATACCAACGAAAATGGCAATATTTTGACTTCAAATTTCACACCCTCCAGGTATTTATAAAAATATTGGTGTAGATTTGGGGTTAATTGGAAACTTTGTCTTTCAAAAGCGTAACTTAGCCCCTTAATCTTTTGAAAGGCCCTTACTTGTCACCCCTTTTAAGCAATTCATGGAATAGGATAGTTACAATACTTGTTTTGTTTTTCAATCGCTTTTTGTTGTATTACTTTTGTGATCTTTCCTATATAATTAAGACATTTATATCTTCAACAATGCCAGCATTATACAAACACAATGAACACTACGCCAAATGCTTGAACTTATTTTACTTAGATTCTGTTTAATACAAAACATATAAGTGACGAATATGAGTCTTCCAAACTATGAGTGTCTGCCTAAACTTTCGAACAAAACATATTAGTGACAAATAATGGGCTTCCAAAAGATAAGTGGGAAATTTAGACTCGGTATATTTCTCAAAATGTTGATAACCGGCAACGTTGAGTGGTCCACACACCCCGCCCGGGGATAATATGTAGAAGGCGATACTAGGGTAAACCCCTTTTACCCACAAAAAAAAGTGTCCGCACAAACTCAGAAGCATGACCATATTCGAAAACTCCTCCCATCCAAAACCAATGTATTTACGCGCCAAGAGAATCATCTAATCTCTTCATTTGTTATTGATGACAAATTTTCATTTTAACAACACTTTGGTAAAAGTTAACAACCACCCATCAATTAACCGGTCAAACAATGGTAGCCTATTGGTGGGGGGCATGCATCATAAAAACAGAGGTCATGGGTTCAAATCCTCCTTAAGCTGCGATTTACCTCTCTCGTGTTTTCCATGGAACCGGTTAGTGGGGGCCATCATCTAAGGGTCAGTCACCCTTTTTATAATGGAATCTTTGGGTGGGGAGTGGATGGAAGCAGTTGTGTACAAGTGTGGGTATGCACTTTCACACCCTTTGAATGATGTCAATAGTGTAAATTAATTTGGGTTCTCTAAAATTTCTATATTAGTACAACACTAGGTGCATACCTTCTGAAGGATAAAACAAGATTCATTTTGGGGTGTAATATTCAGAGGAGAGATATTAAAAGAGTGGATGCATCTTATACAGGGAAAAGTGAATGCTCATTTTAAGCATTATAGTGAGTTTTTTCTTGGGCAAGAACATTATAGTGACCTTCCATAAGTTTTGCTTCTCGTTACAAATGACATGTTTCTTGGACTCATTTCCTTGCTGTTTCTAGCAAAGTTTTATACGCAACAAGTTATAATATCTAATAATTAACCAAACAACACTCAACTATATACTTCAAATGTGAGGAACAAAAAAACTCAACCTGAAAAAACCGACCTACGTAAAACCCAACCAGAAAAAGTCCAAACACAAATTTTTTTAACGTGATTAATTGACAAGTCTATTAATCCGACCTGCGTAAACGACCCGCATACCCCATGACAAATTCCTAAGTCTTCATTACTTCATTAGGATTCATTTATAGCCCGTAATAACTTACCTACATCTTCATTACTTCATTAGGTCACAAAAAATGATTTGAGGTCATGATGTTAATTTACAACAGCAATGTTTTCAATTTTGATAATTAGATGCTAAGAATGTTACACAAAAAAATAATTGTTATGAACTCGAAAAAGACACAAAACTAGTATATATTTTAGTGACCTAATTATCAACAAAGGTACATGGCTATTCTTCTACAATAAGCTCTACTACTAGAATAAGAAATTAATTGCACTAAGCATAAAAAAAAAATAAGTAAGTAGAACCAGAATGGGTAAGGAGCCAGATAACCAAACCTTTGGTGTGGGTTGAAGCGATATCCTGAAGGGTACTGGTGGGTGGAACAGCCAGACACCTGGTTAGCCGGCTCGATAACAACATACCCCCACGTCCTCCTAGCCGTCAAGCCTGTATCCACTTCGGATATACTGGTACTGGAAATATTTTAAGAGTAATTTTACAAGTATGGTACTTCCACTTATACTCATTTTACATCTCTATTCTACAAATACATTTCGCGGCAAAAAGCGGATAACCGGTCATCAAAACCAGGCTATAATCGGCTGCCTATCTATAACGTGGCATCAGGCCATGTGGGTCATGTCTGACTCACTTAATATATGTTGTTATGAGTTGTCTATACTTGAACCCAAGATTTTTTTTTATTTATGAGAAACATGTCGTTACGTATTATCAATTGAGTTACATGTCATTAGCTTTACAAATACATTTATTTTACGGATAATTTTAAGCTAAGGCAGCTTACCAAAAGATAAATATTTGTCATGATGCATGTACTTCAATGTCATGATTACACTTCAATGTATATAAAGTAAATTCGTCACATTTCATAAATTTTGCTCGAAGATTAAATAACCATTTCTATGTCAAGTAATGCTTGATTGATTAATATGTTTTCATATATCAATTTTTGGTTTGTAATAGGTTTTAATACATAATGCCAATTTGTAAATGGAAAAAATAA
>JAOEHQ010031648.1:0-13190 GCA_025447715.1 Asclepias incarnata | reverse complement strand
GAGAAAACTAAAACTTAGAATATTTAAAATTAAATCTAAAATCATATGCCCTGTATATAGAAATCGATTATTAATACTTGTATTTTTTTAATGCATCTAGAATATAAAAAAAAATACATTTAAATTGGTACAACTTTTTCATTTAATAAATATATCATAACTTTATTTAGTAAAGATATAGTAAGTTTGATAAATATGTTTTTTTTATAAAAGATATTTTGTAAATATGGTAATAGTATAAGAATAAGAATTTAATTATTATTATTATTATTATTATTATTATTATTTTTTGAAAGGTGTGGATTATTCGCGAATATCGGGAGGTCTAGCATACGTTGTCTTAACCTGATCCGCGCTGGAGAGCTTCCTCGCCCCCAATTTAAACCCCTCAATGAGAAACCCCTATCACCCAGAGATCTGGAGGGGAAAACCCACTCAGGCCCACCATAGGTGGAAATTAAATACCTGTGGTCACCCCAAATATGCCTAGGGTAAGACTCGAACCCCTGACCTCTTGTGAGGAAAGGGGCCTCCTTGCCATTAGACCATTTGATGATGATTATATAGTAGTAATAGGCAATATTGAAATATGAGTTGGGTGGTGTCTGCTACCACGTTTCCGCATAACAAATTTCAATATTGATCACAGGTGTATTTATAAAGATTGATACTAATATTCAGTTAAGATACCTTTGAGGCATGTGTGAATTGTGATAATCCATCAACTTATAAATTGTGGGCTTTAGTCCAATGGTCGGTAGATAGTTTGTAAGTATATGGAGAGTAAAGTTTGGTCTTTGGTTTGTTGGGCAACCTACGTATTTCTTTTTGAATCACAAGAAATATGAAGATGTTTATGATGCCGATTAAGATTAGCTATTTATCTGGTTACTTATTTTTCATTTGAAAGAATCAAATATATATTTGAGTATGCTCAAAAGTCAAAACTATATGTAGTATATAATTTGGACTTTGGAGTCACACAATTTAATACTCAAGTGAAACAGATACTGTTTCATTCTCAACGTTGTACAATTTGGTTTGTCACAATGTGTTTGGGCCTTGAAATGTGTTTGAGGTCAACCGAGTGGGTGGGCGGCATATGCATGCATTGTTTTGTTGTTGGCCCTATAATGAACTCCATATGGCATTGTGATACTAACTTACTAAGGTTGTTTACTTGTTTTTTGGTTTGTTAGAGGATTAGAAATAGTTATAAGTTTTGGTTATAGATTTGGAAGAAAAGAAAGAGAAATAAAATATTTAAAAATAATCTGATATAAACTTTATCTATACTATTATATTAGGGTAATGATCCGTAATGTAAGTGATTATAAGGAAAAAAAATTCCAGTTGCCCCCTGAAATTTAATAAATGTACGCAATGAGTTTCCAGTCTGTGAGAGCGGCAGTACCCTGCCCGCATTACCGATGCCATGCGTCATAAAGATTTCATGCATATTTAATTATGGAAATGTTGAAAATGACCCTTTTTCAATATTTGAAATACTCATATTACTCTTCTTATATATTTACATCATATATCCCTTATCTTCTAAAATATCTACATTACACCCTTTACATCAATTACATTTACATCAATTACCTACACCACTCGTCGCCGCTGCCACCACTAGCCGTTGTCGCCGCCCATTGCGCGAGTACACCTCTAGTTTTATAATATGGATTTGCTTTTATTAATTACCGTAATCAAAATTTGCAAGAAAGGGAAAGATAGTTTAAAAGAGAGATAGAGAGAGTTTGAGATGTAAGGGTGAAAAGTGTGGTTACAACCATGCTAAAAATTGGCATCATGGTAGTAGTCAATGAGAACATGACACACAGTCTTCAAAAAAATAAATCAAACCATGTCAATTCATGCCAAAAACAAGGGGGTGATGTTACCCCTATCAAAATTTGACATTGCATGTACCAAACTTTAAAGACTTGTATTGTACAATCTTTGCATGCCCACCCTTGCCTATTTCTCTCTTCATAGACATCATCATGCCGACTTCCCTTGCCAAAACCGCATGCCGATTGATGCCGATGTGTAGGGGGAAATGATGCCTCATGCTGTTATATGCCGATACTTTTTATGCCGACCACACCCTTCACCCTATTATCCATTAAAATCACAGGTTTTATTCAAATGTTTAATAGCCATTACCGTCTATCAAACTATATTTATCATATCCAAAATCCAAATTCCATTACCATAACCCTATGACAAACAACTCCTAACTTTTATAATTTATATAAGCTTTTTAACAAGAGGATTTTTATTACATAATATGTTGAGTAATTATATAATTTTTGTCATTTTTGCTGTCTTCCTAATAAATATTAAAAGTAGCATTGGACTATATTAGACGGATGCCAGAGTCATACGATGACGATGGTGGTAGCGGCGGCACCGCGTCAGTGTGATGGCGACGACAACGAGTAGTGTAGGTAATTGATGTAAAGGGGATAGTGTAGATATTTTAGGAGTTCAGAGATAAATGTTGTAAATTAATTCATTAAGGGTATCATAGCCTAGATATATCAAGTGGAGATGTTTAAAATAATAAATAAGGTTGAGGGGTATTTTAGGGTTATCAATTCATAATTTGAGAAGGAGGGTTCATTTACTTTATAAAGTACTAGAAATCTACCCGCGCGATGCGCAACGGTAGATGGTTTCTATAATATTTAAATTCAAATATTAGTCAAAATTTTAGTTTTAATAATAAATTTAGAATTTTTGTTATTAGCAAGGGACGACAACAGCCAGCTTCGTCGATCGTCACCACAAAACCATGATCGATGGTGGTTGTGTAATATAGAGAGTTGTTAGTGATGTTTAAAAAAAAAATTAAAACTTTTATTAATAATTTAGTTTATTGTATGTTAATTTTTTTTTCTTTTTTTCTAATTGTATGTTAATTAAGTTGTTAAATTTTTAAATAAATAGTTGTTAGATTAATTGGTTTCCTTATATAAAAGATTTTAAAAAATTTAAAAATTAAGACACATGTCATTCTTTTTATAATGTAGTATAGATTTATTTTTGTTAATAATTTAGTTTATTGTAGGTTAATTTTTTTTATTTTTTTCTAATTGTATGTTAATTAAGTTGTTGATATGTTAAATAAATAGTTGTTATATTAATTGGTTTATTTATATAAAAGTTCTTAAAATTTTCAAAAATTAAGACAGATGTCATTCTTTTTATAATGTAGTATAGATCATAGTCCATAGATATTAACTACTTTCTTTAATATCATAAAGTAATATGATTCTTTTTTCAGATAATTTTTTGTAATACAAACAAATGCTACACATTCAAATATATTATTTTACTTAATTAATTTATGATATATTAATAAGGGAATCCAAAAAGAATAGAAAAGGGCAAAAGCATAGACAGAAATCACAGAATCACATAACAACGTCGTATTCCCATTTTCTACCTTGCACTTTATTATTAACCGGCAATTATTGTAGTACATGATATTGTATTCTATTATAATACTACGTATAATGTAACTAGGATCATATCATTACGAATGTGTAATGATAGATGATTATAAAAATATTTAAAAACAATTAAAGTCAACTTTTTAATATTAAGATTAAATTTTAAATATTTTGTCGAGACAAGTGCTTTGAAGTGTCAGCACTTCGTTTCGCCGACTGTCGACTTAGAACTATGATTGATGGTGGTGGTGTAATATATAGAGAGTTGTTAATAATTGATTTTCAAACATTAATATGTTGTTTTTGTTTGTTAAAAATCCAATGGGATTGTTAATATGTTTTACTCAAACTAAAAACAAAAATAAAAAAAAAGGACGAAAGAAAGAAACAAACTTAATGGGTAAGAGTCAAAAGAGGATGGAGTGTTTCATATCAGAAATCAGAAAGTGAATAAAGAAAAAGATAGCGGATCAAACTGGGACTGAACACCCCATCTTATTGACACAGACTAATTGTCAAAGTCAATCGTCAAAGTCAAAGTCAAAATCAAAATCAAAATACAAGATTTATCATGGAAAAGTTGTGCAGTTTTAGGCTGTAGTGCTAAATCAAGCTTAAGGATCATGGACAACTCTGGTGAATTATTGTTGAAAACCCAATAAAAGAAGATTCTGATGATAATGGACGCATGATGTACATAGTTTGTGTTGTTGATTTGCTGTCTTTGTAATGGAGCTTAATGGTGTAGGTGTATTATATGAGTGTCTCAAACGGGCCTGGGTTGGTTTGGGGTATCAACAAAAACGAGCTAGAGTAAAAACTGGTGGCTCGACCTCTAATCTCGGGGATTTTTTCCATATATGCAGGGATCAGCATGGGACCATCCCGGTACCGATCATAATGAAATCGGTCATGGTCTCATATGAACACCCATACATACATGTGTTTCACTACTAGGGTAATATAATAATAAGAATTTTAACATATCAAGTATCTAAATAAATATTTATACATAGATAAAAGTTCATGAGAGATTTTTTTTTTATATATAAATATTTTGCAAGAATGACGAAAACTTTAAAATTATGTATTATATCACATGTCTTTTAAGCTCATGTCAAAAGTTATAAAATTTTATATCGTAACAAAAACATTCAAAACCCTTAAATTAATCTTTTGTTCACATGTGAATAAATTTGTTCACATATGAACATATTAATTTATGTGTAATTTGTATATTTTTAACAATTTATTATAAAATTTTATTATGTTTTACATGTAACTTAACGAAGTAAACTAATATATTAGACATTAGATTTTGCCTCATCGCACCTGTTTGAGTTTTATTTCCGGGTTTTATTCTTGGTTTTTTGCACAGTTTTTTCCTTTTGGTTTCCAATTAATATATTAGAAAATTTAATTCAACCTTTTTTTGTCTTTTATTTTTGGATTTTATATGTATTCAATATTGTAAATTTTGAACGTGGTTGTGATATTGACCACAACATCAATAATAAAACGTATATACCATTGAGTGTTTTCTTTTTGCTTTTCAATTAAGCAGTTCTAGATTCAAATCAGACGTTGCTTCTTTAATGGGTCGTTTTGTTATATTCTTTTATAATGATTTTTGTTAAACTTTTGAGCAAACATACCTAGGATTGTGTGGTTAAACTTTTGAGCAAACATACTTAGGACTTTGTGGTTGAGGACTTGAGGTATTGACTTAAAAAAAATTAGATACCCGCAACAACATGTAGCTAATATATTAGACATTAGATTTTGCCTCATCGCATATCGGCTGAGTTTTATTCTTGGTTTTTTGCATAATTTTTTCCTTGTGGTTTCCAATTAATATATTAGAAACTTTAATTCTTTTTTTTTTGTCTTTTATTTTTGGATTTTATATGTATTCAATATTGAAAATTTTGAACGTGGTTGTGATATTGACCACAACATCAACAACAAAACGTATCTACCATTGAGTGTTTCTTTTTGCCTTTCAATTTAGCGGTTCCAGATTCAAACCAGGCGTTGCTTCTTTAATGGGTCGTTTTGTTATATTCTTTTATAATAATTTTTCTTAAACTTTTGAGCAAACATATCTAAGATTGTATGATTGAGACATTGACTTAAAAAAAAAAATACACGCAACAACACTTACAAATTAACGCCGAGTGAACTCTCTAGTTAAAATTAAAATTAAAAAAGAATATTTCGCCGCAACTAAAAACCTTTCCCCTTGAATTCATACCGATGTCTCAGGAACACAAAGAAAAAAAGGAAAACTGCATTTCTCTCTCTTTCTCTCTTCAGCGTCACCTACAAAAACTGTAAGTATCTGCTAACTCTAATTCTTTTCTTTAATTTCATTATAACTTCATCATTATATATACACACACATTTATATACATATATATCGATATATCGATTTATGTTTAATTAAGTTACTAATACGTGTTCTATGTGCACATTTCATATGATATGATTGATCTCTGCTACATCGATGTGATTTAGGGTTTATAATTGATGTATATTGTGCTTATAGTTACGATTTACTAGCTTGCTTCATTTCAAGCTAAGTCGGATCACTTGATTTGAACTTAGATCTTATGTTTTTAAGTTCATGTGTTGTTATTTTTGATGTGGATGTTGTTGAGGTGATTGATACTGTAGATCAGTTGCTAGGTTGCTTAGTCGGCCTTGAATCAGAAGAAATGCCGTCGAAATTAGTGATATGTTTAAGACATTTGTGACATTATCTAAGTTTTGAAAATTTGTTTACAGAGTCATTGTTTAGATCTTTGGATAATTATCCTTCGAGTAGTCGAGTACTAATAATGTGAATGATATGATGGGTTAATTTGATCGATGATCAGTGAATTCCTTTTCGTCTTGACGTGACTTTGTTCTTATTTAGTTACTGGCATCATTTAATAGCTATTGAATTAAAAATTTCCAATTTGGGCTGACTTTTGCCATCTTTCTAGAGTAAAAATAGGTACAAGAAAAAGGAGCAATAAGTTGGCCCAGCTTGCCTACAAAATTTAGGCTGACCTTCAGTAACATTCATAATATAATGAACCTAATTATTCTTCCGAAACCACAGAAAAATAGAAATTGTGATCGTCGATATATTAGTACAAGTGAAAGGGAATTATAAATAAAAATGATGTAGATATTCCTTCAAATTTAAGATCCAGTCTATAGCTAAATACGTAAACACATTTAATTGTTAGCTCATTTAGACCTAGTCATTTGAAAATACTGCAAGTATTACTCATTCATATCTAATTGATTTGACAGTTTGATTACTTCAATTCAATTGTTAACCTCAAATCTAAAAAAATTCTTTTCAAATCTTAATGTATATACCTCTGTAAGTCAATAATCAATGCTTTTTTAACTTTTAATTTAATTATTTAATTTATGTATCTTTATGGAGTATCTATTTTGTAAATACGAAAACATGTTAAATAGAGTTCAGTGGTTTGCAATTTAGCATGATATATGTAAGTATCAGAATATCATTGACGATTTCATGAGCGGATTGGGTATCTCTGTTGTCGTTATAACATATTTAATCAGTTAAATGTCACTTTATGATCAATTGTGTATTAGAACAAAAAGGTAATAGTCTGAAATCCTCATCGGTTCTTGACTTTAAAACACATAAATTCAGCTTTGTTGAAAATGAAAAGGCATTTGGTACTCATGGTATGTACGGAACAATTTAATTTCTTTTTTTCAACGTTTGATGGCCAAACTTATGAGTTTAATCTAAATGCACGTTACAAGTCATTAAGTAGTTTAGAATTATCATAAAACTGTAAAGTTTGTTGATTACAAGCTAAGAAGATGACTATCCTGTAGTATCAGCTTTTCTCTATCCAAAAAAGTTATATGTGCTGCTTAAAAAATTACAGGGAAGCCTCTAGACATGGGTCAGTTCTTGCATACCTCTAAAGGGTAGAAGACGTTGGTATCTTGACTGTCCTAGTGTGCTTATTATATACAACCTTTATGGTATTTTGTTGTCTGCACAGTTTACTTGTCATACTACTTTAGAGCTTAAGTTTGTAATTGTGGTGCCACTGTATTTTTCAAAGAAGCGGATCATAGACACAATTCTTCAGTGGTTGGTAAACGTTGTTGCCTGTTTCCATCTCTCTGTATCTAATGTAGTTATCAGATACTCATCATTCAGCCCATGGTGCCATGGTGGTTGTATAGTGATGCCCTTACAGTTTTATGAGCAGTCTGGGAAGGTGAGGACTGGACAAGTCTGGGCCTAACTGAGCATGTTCATAACTTGACATTGCAAGTAGGCCTTGAAATAAAGTTTGTTTTCTTCTATTTCTCTTTTCCAGATTTTTTTTTTTTTTTTGTTATGTGAAGTTATTGAATATTGATATTGGTTTCCTCAACAAATGATTGGTGTAGGGGATAGGGGATATAGATTTGTTATGTGAAGTCATTTGAGTGTTGCGTGTTATGTTATTCTTAGCATATGGCTTGTTTGTAATATTAATTGTTGTATGCTGAGTTGGAATTCATGCTTCTGTAATGTAGGCTGTATTATTTTTAACTAGATACTTCTTTATGATTTGCAGGTATTCTAGCTCAAAAATTTTGCACTGTAGTATTCTGGAGGATTCTGTAAGCCCATAAGGAATTGCTTGTGAGATTCTTTAAAGATTGACATCTGACATTCGACACTTTTAACACAATGAAAGGCATGTATCGCAGGTTAGTTGAGATATTCTTGGTATACATTAAATTACACTTGTAGATGTGCTATGCTGGCTTGTCATCATATATTTGATTTCTGTTCAATTGAGGTATATTTATTAACCACTTTTGGTATTTTTGATTCAGTGGTGTCTTCAAAAAGTCAAATGGAAGTGCAAAACTAATCATAACTACAATTATGGGAATTGTTGTCGGATATTTCATTGGTGTTTCTTTTCCATCTGTTTCTCTCACCAAGGTAACTCTCGAATCTTGGATATACTTCTATTGCAAAAACCATGTATTTGATTTACTGTGAAATCTTGCAGGTTATCTTACCTTCAAACATTTATTCTCCGTTTGATATAACAATGCGCGAGGATCATTCCAAATCTCTTGAACGCAGTTTTCCGGAAAATCTTGGTTCCGGTAATACACCTGCAACACCTAAGGTACATCTTGTGAGGATATTGTAGCTAACTTTGATGTATTTGCTTGTTGCAACTAGTACATTTTCCTTATGTTACAATGTCTTTTTTACTTGTGCAAACCATGAACATAAACCCAGTTATGCTTTATAAGTGATCAAAGATATGCTGTAAAATATGTGTTGGAAATTCTATAAGTTAAGCTATGCTTCTATGGTTCACAAAATTCCCTGCTTGCATCATATTTGAAAATATATCAAGATATTTGATTAATAATTAATCACTTCTCTTAAGTTGTGTGTTTGTTGAGCAACTATCTCATTGTTCTGTTGTTTCAGATCTATGTTCCATCTAATCCACGCGGTGCAGAGTCATTGCCTCCGGGAATTGTAGTCCCAGAAACCGACTTATATTTAAGAAGATTATGGGGTGAACCTAGTGAGGTATGTATGCAGAAATTTGTCCTGAAACCAAATATTTTGTTTTGGTTATGTATTTGCATACATTGCGATGTTGGTTGTTAAGCTTTATTTTATTGACTAACTTTTACTTTGTGGACGTGAAATTCTTTTCACTAGTGTGACATTTTGTTGATTGGTCATCTCAATTAGCTTGTTAAGTAAGCGCAGTTGCCTTATTAGAGTTATAACTTGTTTGAATTTTCAGGATTTGAAGAAGAAGCCAAAGTACTTGGTAACTTTCACTGTCGGTTGGGGTCAGAGGGATAATATTGATAAGTCAATAAAAAAGGTTTCCCAACACAAGCCATTTCTTTGTGTTCATTAGACCTGATGCTTATTTTGGAATACTTAGATTTGGTCATTACTATTTGTAGTTTTCTGGAGATTTCCAAATCTTGCTGTTTCACTATGATGGTCTAGTTACAGAGTGGGATCAATATGAGTGGGCAAAGCAGGCAATACATATTAGTGTAAAGAAACAAACCAAGTGGTATGTATGACCGTTTGAGTCTCTTTATAAATGCAAACACTTTTTTTGTTTATCACATTGTTCTTGTTCCTCGTGTTTATTGTTTTTGTCTAAATTCATAGGTGGTATGCAAAGAGGTTTTTGCATCCAGATATTGTAGCAGCATATGACTATATTTTCATTTGGGATGAAGATCTTGGTGTTGAACACTTCAACGCAGACAAGTATTTTTCTCATATGTACTCGATTATTGTTCTGTACAGTATTTTCTAATACTGTCTGATTAATTTTATGCATTGCATTCCAGGTATATCAATTTAGTTAAGAAACATGGTTTGGAGATTTCTCAACCTGGTCTTGAACCCAATAATGGATTAACATGGCAAATGACAAAGAGGAGAGGTGATAAAGAAGTTCACAAGTAGGTTATGACTTTTTAGTTATATACATATATTGGTTTAGTGTTTCCTGAAATAGTTTCTATATCTGGCCATACTTAGTCCTATATGTCTTTATTCATCCACAGGGATACAGAAGAGAAACCAGGATGGTGCAGTGACCCTCATTTGCCTCCATGTGCAGCGTAATCTCTCTCTCTCTCTCTCACACACACACAGACGCACCCTTTCACCCACACATACTGAGGTTTCAAAAGCCGTGTGTATAAGTACTCACCCTCCGTGTATGATTCATCAGCTATGATGCATGTAACTTTAGTTTAGTTATAAATTGGCTTCTTTTATCCAGATTTGTAGAGATTATGGCCCCTGTTTTCTCTCGAGCAGCTTGGCGGTGTGTGTGGCATATGATTCAGGTAAAGATATATTTTACTATATTGTTCGATAAGACATGTGGTCACTGTATTCATCAGAAGAGTAAAGGTTTTCCTGTCTTCAGTCTAGTACAAAACTTTCTGCTCTTCATATCTTTTCAATTGCAGTAATGATAACTGCGGTCTTCATTATGTTCTTGCAGAATGATTTGGTGCACGGATGGGGTTTGGATTTTGCACTTAGAAGATGCGTTAAGGTCGGTTTTATTTTCCTAACATGTATCTTCGTAAATTTTCAAGTCTTGAAACATATGAAATGATTTTTAAATTTATATTACTGAAATCAAGAATCCATAACATTAAGACAACCAATACAAAGGCTTGTCACTTCTGATCGTTACTGAATATACTTTTATCTGATATATGAAGTAACTAATTCATATTCTAGTTATACTTGGTCTTGGTTTACTGCCTTCTACGTATAGATGTTCCTTTTTACAAGATACCACCTAATCTGACAAATGGTCACCATGTTTCGTCTCACAGCCTGCACACGAGAAAATCGGTGTTGTGGATTCACAGTGGATCATTCATCAAGTTGTTCCTTCATTGGGGAGCCAGGTGATTTTTCATTTAATGTTTAAAGCATTAGGTGGCTATCTTTTGTTTATTACTATTGGCATGATTGTTTTTCAATTGGTTCAGGGTCAATCTGAGAACGGTGAAGCACCATGGAAGGGGGTACGTGAAAATTTTACATTTCTAGTGATTGTTCTACTATAATGTTGGACCAAACAAATGAGTTTTTGCTGCTGCTTTTAATACAAACAGGTAAGAGACAGGTGTAAAAGCGAGTGGGCATTGTTCCAAGACCGACTTGCAAATGCAGATAAAGCTTACTTCAAGCAGATTGGAAAGGATGACTGAAGTGTAGCATATGTGTAGGCAGATATGTACATTGTTTTGTTTCTTGACCCCTTGTGGCCTTTCTTCCACGTCTTGAGAGGTGGTAACCGGAGCCCAAGTTGTCCCTTGCGGTGGCTTTTGTGTTCACCATAGGGATCCATAGCCCGACATACTTTGTACTGTAGCCTATAGCTATTATATGATCAGACCAGGCCAGAGAATATCAGTTTTTGTGCATAGATTATGTTACGACGTCAAGTATTAGATTCAGGCTGAGTGATTTCCTTTGGTTTGCTGTGTTAACCCGATGCACATTATCTTTTATGTATGTAACAATGGTGCATTTTCACCTTTAGTGAGATTTATGTATAATTTTAAGCATTATTAAGTTTTGTTCACCTTTATTCTCTTAGTAGCTTGGCAGTTGCATGTTTCAATGAATATAAGATATTAAAAATGTACAGCGTCAACGTTTACCACTCTTAAACGTGGCTTAATTGGTTTGTCATTTTCATTCACATACAAGGGATTAGTTGCACACAACTTGGAACCTTCAAAAGTCACAAACATCAAGCCTTAGTCATAATTATATGCCCACCACATCCAGACACAAGCGTACGTATAATATGGCTAAACATCATACTTGATTATAATTTGTAAAGATAAAAAAAGGGTTATGTTGCATGAAGAAAAAGGTTCAAGAGTGGATTTTGTCATTTTGCTGTTTTTTCGATTATTCTGGTCAGTCTACTTTTGCTTTTATTCCTTCCACTTCGGCTCCTTCTACCTCTTGACTTCAACAATCTACTCGTGAGTTCAAAACCTCTTGCTAAATCGAAACATCATGTCACACACACTGAAAAATTTAGATCATATTTCATGGGCTAATCAAGTCTCGACTGCCTTGATCAATCTCAATTTCAAGCCTTTCTATGTGCTCTCTTGTCTACCTCTGATCCTAACTCCTCAAAGAAGCTATTAACGATACTTGGGATTTAACTGAGTTACCCAAGGATAAACGTGCCCCTCGCAGAATAGATCCCCAATTTAAATCCCTTCGATGAGAAACTCCTATCACCCAGAGATCTAAAGGGGAAAACTCACCTAGGCCCACCATAAATGGAAATTAAATACCTGTGGCCACTCCCAAATATGCCTAGGGTAGGACTCGAACTTGAGACCTCCAAATATGATTTAGTTAATAGAGTTGAACCATAAGGATTATCAACCATGAACATCATACTTGGTTAGGGTTGGACCAAAGTAACTACTAAAAATTATGATAGTTATCGTGCTTTTACATTCCATCTGAAAATGATGTGTTACTAATAGCAAATTACTTCTACAATTGTTATCACCATTTTTAAACTAAACATCAAAAGTATCTTCTAATACATGTCATTATATATTCATAAATATCCTTTTAAGACATAATCAGGTATGAAACTTCTATTCTTGAGTCTCATTTTCATTTGCTTTCCATGAAACATTCAAAGATAGAGATGATACATTAAAAACATAACAATAAAAAAAAGCATAGAACAACCCAAAATTGTGTTGTATTGCCTTATTTAGAATCTTAATCTAAATTTGTTTTTTTTTTAATTAATGAAATTGAAGGGAGAAGAATATGGTTTTGTTGAGGGGTTTAGTAGGAATGCGTGTTAAGAGGGGTACATCAAAATTAACTTTGATTATTGGTAAGCATAATATAGGTTGTTGAGTCCTAACCCAAGCTGTTTGGAGTATTATTCAAGATGTCTTCATTCCACCTAACAAAATAAATGCAACTATCTTACAATAATTCTTGTTTCCACCAATATATATAATAGGTTGGTTTTTTTGCTTCTTTTAAAATTGTCACGTTTGTTAATTAACAACTAATAATGTGACAACCGTCACTTAACTGTTCCGTCAGGTCATAGCTATGTTCGCCGTCGTTCATAAGTGAGTACTAGTTGT
>JAOEHQ010031637.1:0-13192 GCA_025447715.1 Asclepias incarnata | reverse complement strand
ATAAAATATTTGAGGATTGGGTGAAGAATAGGGCTTAGTACGAGGGGGTGTTCTAGGAGAGAGAAAAGCTGATGTGGCGCTGATGTGGCTGGAAGAATATGGTGTTCTAAAATTCCTTACTACGGAAGGCCTTAGGTATGTTATTGAATAGCCCGAGGTGGAGCTGGAGTTTGGAGATGAAGCTAAAAGTCAAAGTTTTTTTTTTTTTTTTCTTTTTCTTCCAACTCTCAAAGCTTTTATTTTAAAAAGCTTTGGGTTTTTAGGAACTTTTTGAGCTGAATTTTTTTTTCTTCTCAATATCATATTTAAATAGGATATAATTATTTCATGAAACATTCCTTACGTTGTTTTTCTTTTTC
This sequence comes from Asclepias incarnata, assembly GCA_025447715.1. Classification (NCBI taxonomy): domain Eukaryota; kingdom Viridiplantae; phylum Streptophyta; class Magnoliopsida; order Gentianales; family Apocynaceae; genus Asclepias; species Asclepias incarnata. The sequence continues at coordinate 12,833 of JAOEHQ010031637.1, read as the reverse complement.
ATTTTTACTCTTTATTAGGTATGTTATGTAATGTTTCTTTCTATCCACAAGCACATGGTGATGGGATTTCTCGTAGGTTTGGATACATGAACATGTGATACAACGTAGACAAAAACACCATTCACCCATGCTAACTTGTCAAACCAATCATATTGTACTTAAATTTCGATCGACTTAAAAAATAGAGAACACATAAAGACTTGTAGCCAAAGAGATATAAGCAAAGACTTGCGTACAAATCCCATGAGAAACACTTGGTATTTTCCAATAGAAATATGATGCATTGACAGAATTGACATAAAATCCTTTTTGGATTTAGAGACTAAAAGCCTGAATTTTTACTAATGAAAAACATAAACCGATAAACACTATAAACCTAAGCAAAAAGTAAATATGATTAGGAATAAGTAAATCTTTTTTTAGTTTTAATATATGATTAGAAAACAAGTTCTAATCATTCCTTATTTAATAATAACAAAAAAATAAAAAGGAATTTTAAAACATAAAATAAAAAACCGGTAAAATAGAAAGTTGTAACTTTGACTTCTTAAATAACCATGAACGGCCAAAAAAAGTCGGGATTTATAGAAAAGCAAGAAATCTTGGCCGTTAGCTTGTTTTACATTAACTGTGCGAATTTCGTCAATTCTTGAGCTCAAAAATCAAGTTGTCCTTCTTTCGGAGTGATGATGTCATCAAATTCAATTCCTACTGGTGATCAAATCATTAAGATATCACATACGTTTTCTTCTTCTTTCCGTATATCTTATGCTCCACTTGATCCGGAAACGTGTCAGCTTACTCTTCAATCTTTTGTCCTCATTAGTAGAAGTAGATTTACACTAGAGATCGTCCCTTAGCATGTACATTTTATCTTGATTCTAGACGCCCTGTCGCAAGGGATGTATCAGAGCATCTTGACATCTACGGACGACATCATGGTTGTCTCAATTACGAGGATGAGCTAAATAACAGACTGGAATAGTGGATTGAATCTTTAGAAGACAAAGATCTTCGTATCAGTTGTGAGAGAAAAACTGAATACCTACAATGCGACTTCAATGGGAATGTGAATTGGGGGAACAATGGAGAAAAAGTCCGTTTTGGAGATCAGATTTTACACCTGAATCATACTTTTAGTTAATGGGCTTGGTAGTACACAAATTAAGAAAGATGGACGAGGACATGACAAGAGTATAGAAGTAGGTTAGATGAAGTGAAGGGTAGTTACAAAAGTCTTGTGCGAGAAAAAAGTCCATCTAAACTTGAGGGGAAAACTTTCTAGGGTGACAATCATAATAGCAATGTTTGTACATGCCCGAGTGTTGGCCGATGGCGAAGTCTCAAGCAAATAGGATGGAGGTAGGGGAGATGAAGAGTTTAATGTGGACATGTGGTAAAACCATGTTAGACATGACACCAGTTGGAGTTTCTTGAGCAAAACATGAAGTTGTGACTATTATCAATAAGCCGAAGGAATGGCGACTAAGGGTTTGGGCATGTTAGGAGGAGACAACAAACAACACCAATTAGAAAAGTGGAAACTTTCGAAGTCGACGACTTGAGTAGAAGGGTAGACCAAAATTTAGGTAGAAAAATAGACTTAAGCTCCACTTATGAGGACATGACATCTGATAAATACTTGGAGGATTAGAATTATGATATATGAGTTAGTTGGATAAGCATTTTTTTTTATTTAACAAGGTAATTGCTTAAATGCTTTTTAGGCAACGTAGGGTCCAATGTGTAAATATCTGTCTATGCTTCTCTATATGCTTAAATGCTTTCATGCTTACATGTTTATACGTTTTACATATTATATGTGTTTACTTTGAAATATGATATATATTCGCATACATTTTCACACACAAATGCCGTAAATACACACACACATAATACATTTTCACACATTCTTACTAGGGTCTGATAATATAATATCTCCATCCTCAAATACGATCATGACATTCTACATGCCATCCAATATGTTAAAACCTGGGTTTTTGGTTGACCTGGTCAGGTCATTGGTTCCGGTTCAACTGGTTGACTCAGCCGGTTCAACCGGTCCATATATATATATATATATATATATATATATATGTATATGTATATTTCTTACATTCTAAATAAATCTATAAAAGTGGTTGCAAACATGGATTAAAATGAAATATAAATTATAAAACAAAGCTAAATTAAAAAAAACACAAAATTTAAATGTCAAACAATTACAATCTATTAAAAAACAATAACAAATATTAACAATCTAACCAGAATATAATGTTTAGAGTTCAAAACAACATTTAAAAATATTACACAGACTATATAAAAACAAATCCAAATATTATACGTATGAGTAAATAATTAACTACACCAAAAGTTGGTAAAACATTATAGTTATTTCCTTATTTTTCATGAAAAAAAATCAGTTTAAATCGGATCTTTAAAAACAGGCCAAATCCAACCTTTTTTGAGTTAATCCGGTTGATCAGGATTTTAAAACATTGATGCCACCTCCTTGCAAATTACCACGCTGGGATTCATGTTTATTTGACTTCAAGATTCAAAGATCCAAAATTATTTATTTGAATTCCAAGACTCAAAAATCCCAAATTTATATGATTTCAATAATCAATAATTAATCCACACATACGATGATACAAAACACATTCAGAGCTGGTTTCATTAGCAAAGTGTCAAGTTCCAAAGCACTACTGTCAGCATCAACAATATTACATCACCCATTCTCCCCTGCTCTCTCTAAAACACACAACATTTTCTCTCTCTAGAACCTGCCTGCATCTTTCTCAGTCTCTGTTACTAACGAACACTTTTATAGACCCATTTTAGCCCTTGTGCATTCTTTTTTAGCCCCTTTTGTCTGCAAACACACACTAAAAGGTGTAAACTATGTGTGCCACCTCAAACCTCGTGAGTGAATGAAGAAAAAGATCTGAGATTTAATGATGGAAACGGGTCACTTGCAACTTTGCCTCTAATTCAGGTGTGTCTCTGTGCCTTCATTTCATGTATCTTGTGAATGCATTTTTCTATTATTATATTTATTTTAAAGTGATCATAAAGCTATACTCAATTGAATTTCTTCACAGATTTATAAAACTGTGATTCTTGTCAAGTGGGCAGGTGTTGGATGCTTTAAAGATTGCATTTTTATGTGTTCTTGACATGGGCTTTTTGTTAATTCCATTGTTATCTTTTTGGGCTTACATAAAAATTGCATTTTTTTTTTTGTGTTTCTTGAAATGGGGTTTTGTACTTTTGCTGATTACATTGTTATATTCTTTTGTTGACATAAAATTTTGTTCAAAAGATTGCATTTTTATGTGTTTTTTGAAATGGGGTCTTGTTAGTTCCATTTTATGATGTTGGATTAACATAAAAGTTTGTTTAAAATTTGTATTGTTAATGTAAATTTTGAAATGAGCTTTTATTAATTTTATTGATGTTTTTGGTTAATTCCAAGATTTGTTTCAAAATTGTAATTTTTGGAAACGGGGTTGTGTTAATCTCATTGTTTGTCTTGGGTTAACATAAATGTTGGCTTAAAGATTGCATTTTTATGTGTTTCTTCAAGTGGAGTTTTGTGAATTTCACTGTTATAACCTTGGGTTAACATAAAAGTAGGTTCTTTCCTCTTTAAGATTTCTTTAAATGAGTTTTAACCAATTTAAGTTTAGAATCTTTGATTGTTACTAGCATTGATTTTGAAGTGTTTTTGAAGCAGTTTTTTTTATAAAAAATTATTTTGTTAGAGTTTATGCTAAAGCGTTTTTGAGGTAGGCTTAGAATGCAAAAAAGGTTAATGAATATATCGTAATGAATTAGATTTTGGAGCATTAAAATTTCAAGATTTTGATTTTGTATAGTTCTGTTTGATTTTTTACTATGTTGTGACTGAGAATATTTGTTTCTATCTGTAACTGAGAGATGTAAATGAGAAAGAAAATGCCATATTTTGTGATATCTTGCAGAATCGGATCATGACCAGAGTTGTTCGTGACCGCATACTTAAAGATGCAAATGGTGATATTAGTGATCATCTACGCAACCATATCCATTTGACAAATTGTATTCACTTGAAAAACCATATGCACAAAAATAGCCCTATAATTGCCGATAGGTCCCTTATTCGGGACCTTGTTGTTCTTCAAAGGTCGCGATCTTTAAGGGATCCCTCTATGAGTCCACCCCCATTTCAGTCCCCTTCAGCCCAGGACCAGCCACCAAAACGGGCCGAAAAAGATGCTGCTGGCGGCAGTGGTGGTGGAAGGCAGTCTATTGGTTTATCAGGCAACTCATCATCAAATTTAGGGACGGGTGATGTAACCCGTAGAAGAAACAAGAAAGAAGAACCGAGTGGGAGGAGTTTTAAGGATGATTCTCCATTAGATGCTGCCAATTTGGCTCGTGATATTTATCCTGGAAGTTCCGATAGCAAAAGTAAACAAAAAGGGCGAAAAAGTAAGCAAGATGATCATGTGAAGACTCTTTCTCAACAGTTGAACGATGTCCCACTTGATAGCGACAATGTAGCTTCGTCACATAATCGTTTCCATGGTGGTATGGAGGTAGAATCAAGTCTTCATGGCCATGGTCTTAATAGGGTCAAAAGGCGAAAATTTAAGGGTGGAAGACGAGTTTCTCGGGTAGTCAAAAATGAAACGTCCATGGCTTCTAATTTTGTAGATCATGGTGCATCACACTCTAAACATCATATCGAATATGGTGGTGAACAGAATGTGACAGGGGGTCCAAAAAATGGTTGTGGGATTCCTTTTAATTGGTCAAGAATTCACGACCGTGGAAAGTCATTTCTTGATATAGCAGGAAGAAGTCTCTCATGTGGTTTATCAGACTCGAGATCAAAGAGAGATGGCCAACGGGACTCTAGTCAGATACCCATTATGTCTGATCACTCTACTTCATCTACCAATGGTGAATCATTACCTTTATTAATAGATGGTTCTCAAGAAAGTCGAGAAAATCCTGCTGCATGGGTGCATGACTACTCTGGTGAATTAGGTCTTTACGCCGATAACCTTTTAAATAGTGAAGTCGACTCGGATCTTGCTTCTGAAGCTCGATCCGGTCATCAAAGACGATCTCGTGATAATGCGCGGCACCAGAATTTCACTCAAAAGTACATGCCTAGGACGTTTCGGGATTTAGTTGGACAAAATTTGGCAGTACAAGCTCTCTCAAATGCTATAGCCAAAAAGAAAGTCGGTTTGCTCTATGTATTTTACGGGCCTCTTGGCACTGGCAAAACCTCATGTGCACGTATATTTGCTCGAGCTTTAACCTGTCAATCTTTAGATCATCCAAAACCTTGTGGGTATTGCAATTCGTGTATAGCACATGATATGGGCAAGAATAGGAGCGTTCGTGAAGTGGGTCCTGCGAATAATCTCGGGTACAGACGTCTTATGGAAGTTATAGAACATATGGTTGTTTCTCAGTTACCGTCACAGTATCGAGTGATCATAATCGATGATTGTGACACTTTGCCTCCCGATTGTTGGAGTGCTATATCTAAGGTTATTGATCGAGCTCCCAGGCGTATGGTTTTTCTACTAGTCAATTCAAGTCTTGATGTTTTGCCGCATATAATAATTTCCAGGTGTCAAAAGTTCTTCTTCCCGAAGTTGAAAGATGCGGACATTATCTACACATTACAGTGGATTGCAACAAAAGAGGAATTTGAAATTGATAAAGATGCATTGAAGCTTATAGCCTCAAGATCTGATGGATCTTTAAGGGATGCGGAAATGACACTCGAGCAGCTGAGTCTACTTGGGCAAAGAATATCTGTTCCACTTGTTCAAGAACTGGTATTTTTTCCGGCTTGTGTACTTTATAGTTATAATACTAAGTGTCAATATATAGAAACACTTTAGAAGATTGTTATACAAGTTGTTCAACTTTCAAAACTCTTATAAGAGTCACCCAACTTTGAAAACCGCCAACTATCATGATTTTGATCTATTTAATGATAATTAGGGCGATTTGGGTTCTTTCTCTAAGTCTAACGGGTCAAATAGGTTGACCCAAAGGATTTAACTCTCATCAAGTGGGTCGAACAAGTTAAAAGTCGCCCAAAGTGTATTTAGATGCAGAAAGACTTCTTAAATTGTTTTTCTGAAAAAGTTAAATTACCTTTGTAATAACATATCTCTTATAATTATGTTTTGCACATTAAATATTTAGAAATACATAAATGGATAGAGAAGTGTTTTCAGGTTGGCGCTACCAAACCTGAGACCAGTCCTTTTTGAAAAGTCCAATGGTTGTAGTGATTATTTTCAAGTATAGTAGCCAAAATTAGGAAGTGAAAATGTGTTGCCTTTATGGCATTTTTCGTCTTTACAATTGCTAAAATAGTTAAGTATGCACTTGACTTCACAGGTTGGACTTATATCCGATGACAAATTAGTTGACCTACTCGATTTAGCATTATCAGCAGATACAGTGAATACCGTGAAGCATTTAAGGGAAATTATGGAGTCGGGTGTCGAGCCATTAGCTTTAATGTCACAACTTGCAACTGTAATAACCGATATTCTTGCGGGTAGTTATAAATTTTTGAAAGAAAGGCCAAGAAGGAAGTTCTTTAAACGACAAGCTTGTAAGTCTGACTTTCTTTAAATTTCAAGAACTCGAAAACGCTACTTGTTTTGGTGTTCTCTTACATATTTAGTCCTTTCAGTATCTAAAGAGGATATGGAGAAGCTGCGGTTAGCATTAAAGACATTGTCTGAAGCAGAAAAGCAGCTCAGAATGTCAAATGATAAGCTGACATGGTTGACGGCTGCTTTATTGCAGCTTGCTCCTGATCAGCAGTATGTGTTACCCACATCTTCTGTGGATACAAGCATTTATCACAGTCCACCTGGGTTAAATAACGGCGGTGGAAGAGACGGGTCCCGGAAAAGTAATTTTGAGCATGGTGAGATGTTTGCAACTCAAAGGGGTCCCATGAAAAATGGTGGAAGTTCTAGTGGGAATCATATGAAAATGAAAGAAAATATATATCGGCAAGAAATTGAAGAAATTTGGTTGGAGGTGCTAGAGAATATTCAAATAAACAGCATAAAAGAGTTCTTGTATCACGAAGGAAGGATGACAGGACTCAGTTTTGGTGCAGGTATGTCTATTATACATTTTAATTGTGCTTTATTTATATTCGTTTTGATCTGTTATGACATTTATGAAATGCTAGCTGTCATAAAGATTTTCGTTTCTTTTTATATGTTATTGCATTTATGGAATGCTAGAATGAATACTGGTTCCTTGTTTTGATCAATAAAAACACACCAGGCTTAACTAGTTCATTCTTGTCTTCAAGGTTCACTTTTACCACTCAAATAGTTTATATGATTGGCACATTATGATTCCGTTAATGGATATAAACACTGCACGAATTTTGGCTCTATAGGATTGTGATGTGAGGTGCCAATGGAGGATTAGGCGTTTGGATTTATAAAGGAATTGTCGCAATACAAGGATATTGTTGTCATATAATGAATTACAATGGAAATAAGAAGAATTGCACATTCCAAAGACAACATCAATGAATGAAAACCTTTTGTGCTAGAGGAATTTAGTGGAATCCGTTGAGATTCAAATCCTTAGAAAATGAACCAAACTAGGATATGGAATATTGTCCAATGGAATTTGTAATTTTATTCCAATGAAGTTTCGTTTAACGCAAATCAAACAACTTCCCTTACTACCTCCATATAAAACTTCTGTGGATTTGGAAGCTTGCTTGATAAAGTATTCCTCTAGGTTGTAAAGCACGCTAATCGACACTCGACCGTTTGGGGACCTTGGTCGAGTAATCTGCCAAAGTGCCAAGGCAGGGAATACTTAGGGAGTACTGGGAAATAAGTCTGGGATTGGAAATTTTATATATAAATTTTAAAATTATACATATGACATGTTCATAGGACCATAGAATTGTTCATAGAACCCTAGAGTCATATTTATAAGCATGATACAATTGTTTAAATACTACAAACAGATTTTTGACTAGTTAACACGGAGTTTCTACCAGGTTGGCCGATTTTTGTCCGAGTTAATCAAGTTTTGACCAAATTGTGGACCTTGTACTGATTACTCGGATATTACTCACCTCGCCTCAGTCAGACCTTGTATTGTAGCGAGTAATCGGCCAACACTGATACTCCTTTGAAAAGTATATTGAAAGTTGAAAATATAATACATAGAGTGTCAATAAAGCTGTTTAGTACTTAAAAGACCGTCATAAAATCCATCGTTAGGCACAAGATATGTCAAAGTGCCAACAATGCATAAATGTATCAAATAAATAATTGGAACAACTCACATTGTGCACCTGTGTAACGCTAGAACAAACCTTGAACCTTATGAATTGAAGAAGAAAGTCACTCTATTTTGCCAAATAACTTCCATTCTTTACCTTGTCTTGTCCTTGATGATTTTGTTTATGGACTTTAGCTTAGTGAGTTGTTAATGCTGGTTGGTTATTCTCTAAGTTATTAGATCGTTTCTTAACGGAATGCTTACGATTCTTCGTATACGTGCTTCTAATCTTATACTTATATGTGTGTGTGTGTGTGTGTGTGTGTGATTGTGTGTGTATCTATATATATATTAATATCAACTTTTGCTTAATTTGAAACTGCTAATTATCTGACTCATTTGCAGCTCCGACTGTTCAGCTTATTTTCACTTCACATGTGACAAAATCAAAGGCAGAGAAATTCAAAACACACATTCTGAAAGCTTTTGAGCATGTTCTTGGATCACCTGTTACAATTGAAATCAGAAGTGAATCTCGGAAAGAATTAAGTTCATCTCATGAAGATTCATATGCAAAACGAAGAAGCGAGATCATTGAAGTAGAAGCTTCTCCTAGAGAACCAAAAACTAAGTTGCATATTGATAATAATAATAATGATAAAATAGAAGCAGCCCCATCTCATAAAAGTTCAAGTGTCGGTTTCCAAAGGAGATTAGGGGAACAAAATCATTCAATGAGTATAGTTAGAGGTAAAGTTTCTCTTGCAAGTGTAATTCAGCAGGCAGAATCTCAGCGAAATGGTTGGTCAGCACGCAAAGCTGTTTCAATTGCGGAAAAGCTTGAACAAGAAAATCTGTAAGCTTCCTTTCCCCCCTTAACTATTAGTTGTCATTGATTTCAAAACTTGTTTTTGCAAAATGGGTAAATATTATACGGAGTATGTTGGTTTACATTTTCTAAAGGCAGTTCTTGTATTCTTGTTCTAGATAATATGGTTTCTCTCAGAAGTTAAGTATCCTTTAATCGGTTTTGCAATTTAAAGTAGTAAAATTGTTTGAAATTTGATATGACGATCTTAAAGTGCTGTTTTCTGGAAATTGCAGGAGATTGGAACCGAGATCTAGAAGCTTGTTGTGCTGGAAGGCATCTAGAGTTGCCCGGCGGAAGGTATTTAGCAAAGTTTGGTTTATATGGTTACTATTTGTTTCTTGTATATTATTGGTTAATATTAGAAGTGTTACTGTGTTAATATCGACCCATTTACTTATTAATGGGTTGATTTGGGCTGTGTTTATCTCAAACGGATTAAATGGGTCAAATAAGAAAATTATCTAAAACAAGTACAAGTGAGATGGGTACAACAGGTCAAACAAGCTGAAAAGTCCTACACAGTATATATTTAATGCATAAAACTTCATTATATATAATTTCTTTTTGAAAATACACAAAAGTGTTTGCGGGTTGACCCGAACCCGTTTTGACCTGTTGGCAAACCCGCGATTCTGCCACCTCTAGCTAATGTGATACTAAAAGAAGTTGGGTTATTTCATAGAAACTCACTACAAAAATTTTGTGTATGCAGATTTCTCGATTAAAATTTAGACCGAGAAAACCACGGGCTTTGCTGAGATACGTCTCTTGTGGGAGGTGTCTTTCAACTAGATCACCGAGGTAATACCAAAATGTGTAGCACGGGTTAATCATCAATTTTTAAGCACCTATTTATCAGTTAATTAGTTTTCTTTTTCCTTGATAATAAAAGTCAACTCCAAGAACAGTGGAAAAGGGCAAATGTGCATTTTTTTTTTTATATTTTTTTTCTAGCTTTTAAGTTCTTTATAGACCTTTTGTAGTTGTAAACATTTGTAATGTAATCCTTCTATTCAATTGTCTTTCTTTATAGAACACATTTCCAAAAGATATGGCTTAAAACATGTCTAACTTATTTCAGTTTTGACATGTGGTTTATTCATTATTGTCTCTTTTATCATCAATCTTGATTTTGCCTTATTTGAATCCCATATTTGTAAACATGTTACAAGTCTATAGATAGTTTTTGGTTCGATAAAGCTCTATATTGAGCAAGTGGCCTTGTATTCATAGAATCATGGTCAATGAGGATGATGGACTTTCGACTGTTCAAGAAGACAAATCTTAAGGTGGCTTTCTATTTCCACCATTTTAAAAGTTATTTCCACCCCTTTAAACCTTAAAATACTTATACGGTATGCAGTATTTGTTGTACAGTCGTTTGTTTTTTATGGTGGAAATAGCAATGCCCATATTAAGACTCTCAGGGTCCAAATAAAGTGATGGAGACATGTTCCTTTTTTTAATGAGAGTCAACAGCTTCTTTTTTTTATTTATTTATTATATTATATATGTGGGCATTAAGGCTCTAAATAAGTCAAACTACTTTTGAGAAAGTTCGATTGGAAAGTTTTTTATTTATTTATTTAGCTGCCAACTAAACAATTTTTAGTTCGAACTCTATCTGAGTATCTGGGCTAACCTGATGGCTAAAAGCTACCGCCAGCTGACTCAACCTAGCTGGACGGAGCCCAAGACCGTTAGTTCCACGATCCGGGGAAAACCTATCTACCCGTCCGCCTGTAGGCATGACGGCGAATTAAATGGTAAACCCGATGCCTGCTCAGACTTGAACCTGAGTCTCCTCAAGCCAAGTCATCATTGAAAGACTCCGATGCCAGTCCTTCTATGAAGGAATTGGCGTGGATTAAATACAAAAATGTGTAGCATGGATTAATACTTTGTGGTCGGTAATGAATGGTAGTTTTGACCTATTTCGTTTCGGGAAAACATTTTGTTTCGAAAGTTAAAATTATTAATTGTTGTGTTAAATGAGTTTTTAATAGTTGAATAAAATAAATGATTATAATTAAAATTTATGGATGTTGGAAAGATGAATGCCCGAGATGAAGCTAATGAATCACAGATCAACTGGTAATTGCTTGGGGACTGTGAGGAGGCTTCCCTGGTTTTTACCCATAGATTTTGGGTTCGACTTCTTGGAGTGATAAGTCTGTGGGGTTTTTTCCCTGAATTTCTTGGTCTGGTTCTTTGCAGGTTCAGACCCAAATCGAACGTTAGAAAAAATGGTCGAGATGAAAAGCTATAGTGTGTTTAAAAGATTAACCTGTACCTTTCGGAAGCTTACCTAACTCATTGCTTAACTCCGGAAGACAACCCCTAAATATTATATCTTGCATAATTTTAGAGTGGTTCCAATGCATTAAAAAATGAATATTTATATTAATTTAAAAAAACTTATTGATGTATTTTCCTTGCCCTTATTATGTTTCATCACCACAAATCATATTCATGTCTGACCTCCTGCTCTATTGGATTACCATTGCACAATTGTTAAAAATTGAAAAAAGTGTTATTTATTTTTTTGGATCAAGTACTTAAAATATACTCTGTCAAATTTGTTACATTTTGTTATCGTCTCTTTTTTTATCTATTGGAAGTATTAATTTTTTAAATCATTGTTATTTTATGTAAACTTTTTATAGCTTGTAAACCGGTGACATGACGTTGGGTTATTGTGAAGTCAAAAGAAATGTTAGTTACTTGAACGAAAAGTTAACCTTATAGAATCAATAAAAATGACACGAAAGTTTGATAAACGGTTTAGAATCAAAACATGCAAATAACAATGTTTCTTATGCGAACTAATTCGACTAAAAATGATAGATATACTTTTAGTTCGTACATATTTTTTTATTTTATTTTCAGTTTAAATACTAATATATAACACAGATGTAGCTTTAACAGAAATTTTAAATAGTTTTCCGATAACCGCTAGGTCCAAGTATTTAAGTTATATTCATACAACAAAATTTAACGATTTCAACAAATGTATAAATTTTATTGTACAATATACAACTGGAGGTATTTATTTGCTTATATTTTAATCTGTATGATGGTTTCTGGTTATCAACTTTTTTAATGATATTGATCGATGACTGATTGATGGATTGGGAAAGATCTGATTATAAAATTTCTTTGCAAATTTGGAGCAGAGTATCTATTTCTACCTCTTTATTCTTAATTGCACCCCTTTACTATGCAATAAATAATTATATACTGTGGATAAATTATTATACATTAAGGGGTGAAAATAGAAAAAGGGAGGTGAAAATAGGAGGACCCATTTGGAGGGCTGAAAACTTACATTGTAGATTGGGCTAGTTGAAAAAAGGCCAAACAACTTTTAGCCCATTACTAACTTCGCCATTCACGGATTCACCTAAAAATAAACATTGAAGAGAATCACATTCCTTTTTCGATTCAAACGCTTCACAAAACTAGTATTGTTGTAAAATCGTTTTTGATCGATGATTGATTGATAGATTACGAATGACTGATTAGAAATTTCTTTGTGAATTTAGGTTATGGGCTGAAAACTGACATAATAAATTAGACTAGTTGAAGAAGGGCAAGACATAATTTCACCGGGTAATTTTACCAAAAAAAAAAAAAATAAGGGGGGGGGGGGGGGGGGGAAACC
>JAOEHQ010031626.1:0-24055 GCA_025447715.1 Asclepias incarnata | reverse complement strand
TAATATAAATATTAAATGATAGTAAATGATATGATAAATAAGGAAATGTTTAAATTTTTTAAAAATTAAGACACCAAGCATATGCTTTATTAAGTAGTTTAGATATATATATATTTGTATAAGAATAAGAATTTATGTGTAAATTGTTTGTTAATTAACGTTTTTGTTAGTAGATTACTCCGTACTTAGTAATGAACTCCATTTGAAATTTTGAATGTCTTCTAATTGATAACCATTTTCTTTTGTTGACATTTTAAGAGACGTTCTGTTTTGGGTTTGACTTTTGATGTGCCAACAAAGTCACGAAAATTTGGATGTTTTCAAGTTTTCTGCTATAAAGAAAATGCTAAATAACAATTACTAATGTATAAAAACATGAACTAAAAATAACCAATCAGTTGAATAGATGAAGCAAAAACGACACCACGAATTGAATCGTATGACGAAACTGAAGTTACTCTTCAGATACATACACATCGATCCGCCTCTGGTTATCGTGTGTTTTGGGGAGATAACTTACTATCTGTCTATCTTGGTCCTCAAAATGACAAATTATTGCAGCATTTCCTAAACGAGTTCTGAACCAAATATCTTGGGCTATCTATCTGATGAAGTAACAAACTAGCGGGGTGTAATGCTAATTATACAATTGCAGAGTACATTACAGTATTATTTACTCATTTGGTTAGGTTTAAAAAGACCGCTAATAGTAAAACTTGAGCTCGATATATGTAAACCGTCGACCTTTTTGTTGTGAATCGACAAAAACATCATATCATTTATTTATTTTAGATTGAAATATATAGATTGATCAACGAAAATATACCGTATACACCATTAAACAAGTAAAATACGATGCTATGGTTTTTGAGAATTAAAACCTTCAACATTACTATAAAAATAAAAAGACAACAGAAACGTGAAAACACCTAAATACTCGGCTCAGCGCACCCGAAAATCAGTGGCGGATCCAGGAATAAAAATCACGTGTGTCTAATTATAATTCATTCACTTTAAATATTTTAAAATACTTACTTTAAACCTATGTTAGGACCATTTGGAACCGCCCTTGCCGAAAATTGTTCCCCTACACCAAGTCATTGAAGCTGCTTTCTGCCAGACAGGTCTCTCACCCCCAAGTGTCAAAACATCAACATCTGATCAAGCAACGTTAGAAGATTGGAGTATAAACTTTTAAAAACAATCAATATTAATCAAATATGCCTTAAAAATCACAAGAATCGTACCAGCGTAATATATATATATATAAGAAAAAGTCATGTTGATTTAACCTTTAAGTCTAAAATTACATAAGATTTAAAACAATCAATATTAATCGTACCGTTCTTATTCTGCAGCCTTTAGCACATAGCAGATGTAGAAAAGAGTAGCCCTACAAAATAGTTAAACTTCCTTCTTGTGATGTTAGTATTCGTATTACATACACTGATTTAAGTGGAATCAATCACCTAAATGACATAATTCAACTGCTAGTGAGATTAGGAGCTTCCTGAGAAGAGTAAGTTGAATCATGTAAATTAGGGCTGCAACCGAGCCGAGCCGAGCTGAGCTCGAGCTCGGCTTGAAAAAATCTGAGGAGGCTCGAGCTCGGCTCGATAGCTCGACGAGCTTTTAGTATGCAGGACGAGTTTTAACTAAAAGCTCGAAAAGCTCGATAAGTACTCGAGCCGAGCTATGTATAGCTCGAACTCGGCTCGATAAGTGTTTCGAGCTTGAACTTAGGGCTCGGGCTCGTTAATAGCTCGGCTTGATCGAGCCGAGTTGGAGTTGCTCGATAAAAGCTCGGCTCGGTTGTAGCCCTAATAGCAGCCCCTGCCCCTCTTAAAACTAACTTGTACTTTATGCAATGTTTGATTTGCCAACTTTAGCTAGTTCTGCGCAAAATACAAATAATTTAATTAGACAGATATACAAAGAAAGGGGCATATCGCATATGGCCATATGGGTAGGGTCTTGGCCTGGATACTGGATGGTGCCCTACTGCCCTGCCAATCTGCCATGCTAACAAATTGCCATTCTACCTAGCTCATGTAATTAGACTTTACTATATTTACCTTTATAATAAAACGGTAACAATATATACAAGGGTGATCGAGCTGGTTAAATAATACGGACGATTTCGTATATACCAAACCCAAACCCCTAAATATATCATATATATTCGAATTTAGCATGGATGTGTAACTCAAAAATTCAATTAGTATCTACGGGCATTTTTGTTACAGATCGATTGGCCGGATGTACGTGCCTATAAACATTTCTTTGTTCCTATATATCATTATCCATTTCTATAACAGATTTGATGTTCCTCTATTTCAATACCACAAATCATATATATTACGGCATGCAAATCTACCTAAACGGTCAACATAACAATTGACCTTGTGTTTAACATGCAAATATTTTAAACACCAAGTTTACTTCCTTGTTTGTATACAATGCCTTACCCAACTCTCACCTTTTTTTCATCTCTTTCTCACTGTCATATTGGCGTCGCATCACCTTTTTTCTCATTTTTATTCTCAAAAAATACCACTACCAATCATACATCTTTCTCACTCCTTCTTCCAATACTTTATTATTTTATAAAATAAAAAAACAAAACATAAAAACTTTTTTTCTTTATTTGATTGGTCAAGAGAAGAGATGAGACCACCATATCTCTCCACCCTTTTTCTCATATTATTTTACTAAGAAAACAATTTGAGAACATGTTTGAAATATTTTCCCTGCCAATCATATTATCCAGAAAACAGTCTAGAAAATATGAGAAATAATATATAGCCTTGGAAAAGGCCTAAAAGGTGGTCCATATAGTGCCAATTTTTAGCGATACATTGTCAAAATAAAATTTGACATTTTTACCGATATCTCAAAAACATGGTAAAAAGTAAGTGATATTTATTAAAGTTAAAAGAGTCAAATGATTGTTTTTAATGGTGTATAACTAAAAACTAGCGGTATAAAGATCACGTCCCTTTGTATATCTATTGATTTTATCTACCTCGTCCCAACTGTATTAATCTACTCTTGAACCCATTTTCATTTGGTCTTTCCGTCAAATTGTATGCTCTATGTTAGTGGTATATACGTGTATTTTGACATTTCTTTTTAACTTTAAGAGTGAGCCAGGGACAAGGGTCAAGCGACAAGGGGCTCGGGAAGCCCCCCGTCTTTTTGCTCAATAGCGTAGTTTTATTTGTGGTTTGTTCGAAAAATTATTTTTTTTGTGTGATTTCTGGGTCCCGTGACTTTCGATCTTCTAATTATTTTTCTTAGTGTTATTTTTTGGTTGCATGACTTTCGGACCTTCTTATCCGTTACCACAAGCTTCACCACGGTAAAGAGCAATGCGTGGTAAAATGATGAAAACTCTTTAAATAACCAGTTGTCATGCGTGCCTCTTTGTGGTCCTTTGAGCATAAATGGCCCCAATACGTCCCTCTTTAGGAATGTCTTTTGTTTGTTTTTAATTTATTTAATGTTTGTATGTTCTAAATTATATTCTAAGCAGATAATAAGGCCGGCCTCTGTTAACGGGCATGTTCTCGCCCCGAATCATACCCGTTTTCAAACTATCATTGTCATTACCAAATTCTCAACTCACGTTTTATCACGATTTGATAACACCATTGTTGTCACCAAAATTCTAGAGCCACGTTCTGGAGCCAAGGTCTCCGCACGACGGATAGAACGGGAAGAAAGTGGGGCCAAAGTCTCAGAACACCATTGTCACCACCAAATTCTCATCAAATTCTGAGTTCTATTTTATGAAATTATTATATTTAGTTTTATGTTTAAATAAATGGAAATGATGTGGCGATTATGTGGCAGAGAAAAGTTGAGAATTTGAGGATGAGAGTGGTGTTGTTGGTAGGGGGTAAATTCTAAGAGGAAGAATTGATGTGACATTGATGTGGCAGTAAAAATACGTATGTATACATTAAACTATAATAATACATACACTTATAACACAAATGGACACATTTTTGATCACACATATCTCTCCTTATATACAATATCTACATATATACATTAAATGGACACAAACTATTGCATAAATAACATACGTATCATCATATACCTAAACATACCTGAATCATACACATACATATCAACATTCGTGTATAATAACACTAATACATACACACATATGAATGTGTATTTTACTATGTTTATAAATAGTAAACCATATGTTAATGTATTTGTCTAAATCACAATACTAGTCTTCCTTATGGTTTCCATTTTCTTAGATATCTCCCCTGCATTGGGTGTCAAGACAATTAACGATGATTGGCAACCCATCAACCCGAGTGACCAAATCGTGGCCTCCGGGAGAATATCTTTGCAGTGGAAACACACGACTCGCAGGCGAATATTACACTAGTCAGTCTATGACCATGTGGTAGACGGCGAGAGCAAAGAAGATAGTGGAACAATTAAATTACAACCTGACCGTTGCATGCAGCTAGCGATCCCACAGTAGGAATTATATATATAGCCCTGGTTCTTTTTAGGCCCTATGAAAACAATTTTGAGCTTAAGTCATTTGTTGGAGTGGGACCTATTTAGATGAACAAAACTCGAGATCGGAAGAATGGTTAGCTAGCTCATTAATTATGAGTATTCAAAAATAAATACATCAACATAATGATAGTAAAAGATTGAATATATATATTTAGGCCCCTTTGAATCGTTTCATCACGTTTAACCCATTCTCACTTCTTTTCTGGGGCTCTTCATTTTCCCGACTAACACAGTCAAATAAAAATAACTCACAAAATTTCATTTTTAGGCAATAGATTAGTTGTATACTTTATGTTTTGTTCTAATGTAGGTAATAAACTCGAAAAAATATCAATATAGATAACATAATATTCAAAGTTTGTTTCAATATACTTGTTACTAGACAAAAACTTTTATAATGACATGTAGTTATAAAATTAACTATGACATATGTTCTGTAGGTGTTTACATATCGAGTACATGTGTTAAGCTTGTTACTTTAAAAAGGGGTTGGTTTCCAGTTGAGCAGAATGATCTAATTGTTCGATGGGAATTCGCTAGCACGAGACTGGGGGATCTTCAGCAGGGCATTTTGGTCCCAGCTGGCAGCTTGTTTGCGAGAATCTGTAGGCACACGCTATTCTTTTGAAGGTTATAATTTAAATTTGATCAGGTTGTCTCTCATAGTGTCAAAATATACATGGAAGTTAGTAATGGTACACATAATTTCATTGCCTTTCATATTCATTATTTCAGGTTGACCAGTTTCAACTTATCTATATAATCATTAATGTGATGAGGATGTGAATGACATTTTTGTTTTGTTCATACTTCATAGTAACCAGTGAGTTGTAGAGTCTTCGTAACCAGGGGTGTGAATGTCTCAAGAGTATGGTCGTTGATGATGGTGAGTTGAAATAAATATTAGGGGCGGAGCCATGTGGAGGGTAGGGTTGGCCATGGCCCACCCTAATAAAACTAATTGTAGCGTATTTTAACCTTATTTTGCTCGTATAGGTAAATTTTGGCTCACCCAAAATATTATTTTGTCACTTGTTTGTGTTTAATAAATTTTTCGGCCTACCCTAAACCAAAATCCTAGCTCCGCCGCATGGTGTAATACACCGTCAGGTGTATGCGAGGTGCAACCATACGGGGCCTCAACTTGTCATAAACACGGGTTATCTATAGAACTATGTTTTTAGCCCGATAGTCTTATTTTTAGTCAGAGAAGTTGCATAAGCACAATACAAATGTTTTTGCTCTTCTTTTGACAAATGGAAAGGTTATACAAGATCATTCTTTACATAATTATGAAAATCATTTCTTAATCTTTGTATATGCTAGTTGCCATCATGTAATATTATCACACTATATTATTATCATCATTAGACATGAAATACCAACTACAATGCTTCAATATGCTAATCACTGAGAAGTTTTGCTGACCGTCTCTGCCTGGTTGGCTTATTAACCCTACAGATGTCCTACATTTCTGATGATATCATTCGTTCGTCGACTGAAAACTTTTTACATTATTTTATTAGATCGTACAAACAATTGGAGCTCAACGAAGGAGATCTGCTGACAGCTTCCTAATACATTATAGTGGCTCAAGACCTCTAGTGGAAGTGTAAATATATATGGTTAATCACTTTAGCACCCAAAAGTGGGAGACACTTTCGGTCCACCCTTGTTTAACTTGAACCCTACATTACAAGATCATCAAATTGTAATTATAAAATACTTGGCCATTCAAGGGCTAAATTGACTCGGTCACTCATAAGGTAGGCATGACCATTGTGCAAGCATCATCAAAGTTGGTAATGAACCCTTATAAAATCAAACTGTTAGCAGTATATTAGAATGCATCATTACTAGTGTATGGTAGATTGGTAGTATCTGGTTTTCTCTATCACACTAATTAGCCGTTTTCTCATCAAAGATTATTTACATTCCTCCGCTCACGATTGAAATACTTGGATCCATTTTCACAAACAAAGAATTAACCAACTATTTCATGGCAAGAAACCTTTGTGCTTTTCTCTTTTGTCAAAGCTTGGTGTATTTTAGAGGTGGCAAAATGAGTGGGCCGGGCGAGTTGGGTACAGATCAAAATGGGTCATTTTTAGTATCAACCCAATTGATTTGAGCCGACCTATCAATAGTGTCACATCTACATTAAGTACATCATGCAATATAGAAGAAGACATAAGGTCAATATTTTTATCATTTGCACAAAGAGATATTTTTAATTACTTAGAAAATTATACATGTGCTTAAAATTGTATCAAATATTAACAATGAAATATCTACATTACTTCAATATCATATTTCCTGATTTGATCAAGTTGACGTATGACGTGCTTAGTATGTAAGTACGATGTGACCAGCAGCATCATTATGTACATCTCCCTTTTGAATCCCTACATCGACCATCTCCTTTGAGGATCTAGATAATGCAGCTTGCACTGTGCCTTCGTTTTACGTTACCTGCATGCAACAAATAGCGGAATATGAGAACGAAAATATCTAGATCTTCTCCAATATACAGAAATTTGACCTCGGCGAATTCACATGCTTATTGAAACACAAATTCAAACCAACCAGAATTAGGAGTATTTACATAGTTTGTAGCATGGCTTCTTAAATGCCGGATCATCTTCTTGTGCTGGAGGATCCTGACCGAATATAATCTCACAACTCATATCATCAAAATCTACAAATCAGAATATGCAATTATGCATGATGAGTACACTTCACGAAAACTGGTATACTTGTCATAAACACTACATTACATCATGCTTTTGAAAACCGGTTTTCGAATATCCTAGTCCTTGTGGGGTAGGGTGTAGGCATTCTAGGAGGGGTGATCCAATAACTTCATTTTTATAGTGAAAAGCCGAAAACTATTAAAAAACTATCATGAACTTAAATTGTCTGCTCAAAAATGCAAGTGGTGCACTGATTTGTAACATACAAGATTCTAAATTCAGTCTTTATTCCTTATAGAAGTTGGAATTGACACTTTTTAAACTCTACTTGCAGTGGTGCATCCCGAGTGGTATACAGATGGGTCCGTCATACATCTTTTCAGACCTACGTATATTAGTGAAGTTTCTGTTACCCCCCTTGAGTTGAATGATTCCTGTCCCTTCGTGAGCTCTTAGATTGATTTGAGTCCACTACATTTTATATTTAAGGGGTGATCTTGGTGCACTTTTCCTGTTAAGTAATCATTTATAGTTTATACTGTATTTCATAGAGTTGGCAAGTTGGCATGATGGGTACCAGTCAAAATGGGTTTGGGCTGAAACGGGTCACTTTTATATGGGTCAAGTTAGGGTGGATCGGTCTGGATGACCCAAAAACACATTTTTGTCCATTTTAGAGCATCTCCAGTGGCGTCAACCTATTTAAGACTTTTTTTACAATGTCTCTACCATTAATTTATGATATTAAATTAAGAGTGTTAGTTGAAGTTATAAAAAAACATTTTAATAAAAGGAATTTAAAAGTTAGTGTGAGTGTATTTGAAAAAAGTCTTTGATCAAATAGCTTGAAGAATATCAACCTTTTGAAGAAAAAACTATCATATCAAATGATAATCAGCTATTCAAAAAAAAAAAATTTCAAAAAAAAACTTTTCATCAACCTCATATTGGAGATGCCCTTATAAATCTTTATACAAATAGTTAATGTCTTAATAATTAGGGCAAATTGCCTAAAAGGGGCAACTAATGTTCTTTTTCGGAAGGGGGTAACATTAGTTTTACGACAATAAAAGGGGTCAAAAAATTATAGGGATACCACTGTAAAACCATCCCTATAGACCACAACACTTAAAAAAATTATAGGGATACCACTGTAAAACCATCCCTATAGACCACAACACTTAAAAGTACTTTAACCCTCTTATATGTTTCAAATTTTGATTAGTGACCACTTTATTGGGAAAAAGAACATTAATTGCTCCTTTTTTAAGACAATTTGCCATAATTATTATGATTATAAACCCGTGGATAAAATGATATAGAAGGTGTTTTTGACATGTTAGAGATAAAATACAACCTAAATCGACCCATTCATTAAGTATATAGATAAAAACTTGCCAACTGTAATATTAGTTGTGCAATGCTTATGCTTCCTAATAGAGTTTTACTTACTAGGAACCATGTTGACCGGAATCCCGAAATTTTTACTAATAAATTCTTGCGTTGGCATCTTGCAGAGGTTTGTGCACATACCGATACAGTTAGCTTCCTCCAAAAACCTAAGGTTTTCCGTTGAACAACATTAGAATTTGAATATTGCATTGCATTTATGATATAGCAAGAAAATCATACAAAAAATCCATACATTTAGACATTTTATAATAACTCTGAAAGGAAAGTACAATACCTGCATTTCGTGATGTGGACGACATTCCTCTCTTTTCTCCCTTCGAACTCGGACTCCCTTACCTTCAAAACAGTTTTAGCTAATAATAATTAGCATGATACATCTTTTCCAAAAAAGAGTGCACATTTGGTTTTCGACTGTCAAGTTAGTTATTTTTTAACATCAAAATTTGCTGTAACTACTTGTTTTCTCTATGGTAGTTATTTTCAGTTAGTAAACAAGGAGCCTTACCTCACTAGGGCCGACCAGCCAGCAAAAGGCAAGGGTGGTGAAAATAGCAAAAAACTCCCTCGTAAACTTTGATTGTGGCATCAGCTTTTTCACCTGCATGTCCAAACACACTATCACATAAATTTTCAATGAATGGTGTAAGGTGGCAAAGTACACGGGTCTGACGGATTGGGCGACATGTCTAAAAGGCTACTTTGGATACTAGTCGGGTTGGGGTGACTTAAGAGGCTAAGACACATTTTATCCATAAAATTATGGTTTTTGGAGTTAATTAGTGTGTCAAATATAATGACAAAAGTTTATATTATTTCAATAAGAATATAGCTTTTATATATAAAAAAAAAATGGTTCAAGAGGTTTTATGCATTGTAACTACACTACAGGATTCTCAACCCATATGATTTATTTTTGAAAATAAAACATAAGTTGAATTACTCGTATAAGAAAAGTGACTTCAAATATTGTCGCCTATGGTACAAAAATAATTTAATAACGTAGAAGAGCTTGCCATGGAGAGTGCAAAGCTAGGAATAACTTTCTCAAGAGCATTAATAACAAGTTGGCGTTGTTGCGTCTGACTAAACTCCCGAAACATAGCTTTTGACACTGTCACGAGTCCCTTGTACCCCGGTGTGTTGGTTGTTATCCCTGCAGTTATTTTTTCTCATCAAAAGTGTATACCTTTGCTTGATAATTTGAATATAAGTAACTTATAATAAATACATAAAACGTACCAGCGGTTTCTTGGACAGCTTTAGAGAGGTAAGCAATGACAATACGCTCAAACCAGTTGTCTCTATAAACAGTCTTGGATGTGGTGGCTATAGTAATATTTCTTGTATCGAGCTTAAGACTATGACTATCATCGTGAGTGATAGTAACAGAAGTGGGTCGGGTCAGGACAGACAACACAGAAGAACCATGCTTGGGGAATATTCGTGATGGTTTACGATAAGACCATCCTGAAAATGAGATTGCCCTTGCCTGAGTTGATGGAATGGTTGTTTCCATACTGCTGAAGAGAGAATAAAAGGAAGGATAGTTAAGGGAGAATTGAAGTAGTTGTTACTTGTTAGCACTTACCAGCCAACTTTGCATAGATTTGGTTAAATATAACATTTTATAATGACTGTCCAAAAAAAAATGTTGATGGAACCAAACTGCTTATATGTATATTATGTATATGCAGGGGCGGTCCCAGAAAAAAATCTCAAAGAGGGCAAAATTAAAAAATCCATAAAAAAAAATCTAAAAGAGGACAAAACTTTAAAAACCAATTGGAAAATTTTTAAAATCCATGAAAAATTTAAAAATACATGGCAAAATTAAAATTTCGAGAGGGGGAACGCCCATGTGTATATGTATTTGTATGTGAGTATAAATATTCTAAAAAACTTGGAAACCGCTAATATATATTTTTGGGGAAAAAAAAATATAGCAAATAACTCTAATTTTAAAACTAGAAGTTTTTTATAGACTAAATATGTTGGTACTTTTTCTGTTACTGTTTTTTTTTTATTATTTTTGGTTCAAACCAGATATCAACATTATTGAGATCAACCATATTTGAGGTTAGGCTCTGTCGAATTTTGAGATTTTTTTGACCCGTATACTGTTTAATGCAATTATGATGCTGAGCAAATCCAAGAGTTGGAGGACTCTTTAGTAGATCAACTGAAATAGAGAAACGGGTTGGAAAAAGATCCAACTTCAAATGGTCATAACTTTCTTCCCGGGAAAAGTTATGGAATTCTCCTTAGATGGATCAAAGCTCATGTCAGTTCAAATCATTATATATTTCATACGAACCCAAGAAGCATATCGCAGTGACCCATGTTCAACATGCATTGATCAAGTTACAATTCTATTTTGTCTAGTGTTAACAATGTCTCATTTTCATCTTGTTCCTTAAAATGTTATCAACAAACTTTAAAACGTTATACAATATAAGTGTAAGATATCACATGATACGCATGACTCAACAACCCTCATCTTCTTTCGTTGTTAATTATGCGTTAAGAACTCAAATTAAATAGACTATCAAAACAACTCTTATCATATTTCGATGATCCCAATCTTACCTGCATGATAACAAGAATCAGAAAACAAATTTATAAATCTGCATATAAAAATGCAACCTTACCAAGTTCTAAAGCACAATGGAATGACAAAAAAAAATATGCTTCTATTATAATCTTATATTAGGTTTTATTTGTTAATTGCATTATTTCTGCAAAAAAATTCAATAAGTCTAATTCCATAAATGTATAAAGTGGAGATACAATTATATATACAATTTCTCTATGTATTATATGCAAAATATATGTATAAATAGTTATTACATTCTTACATCCCAATATGATAAAAGAATGTAATGATCCATTTCATCTCAAGGGCTCAATAGACTTGGCATTGATAGAGTTATATGTAATATATCCCAAATATTATATATACAATTTCTCTATGTATTATTAGCTTCATGCATGTTCTGATGTGGGATTGAACTTGCACCCAATTTAAAGAATCATCAAAGATAGCGGTGAACGCTATTTACTTTAAGTATTAGGTAAGACTATTGGGAGTGGGGCGTTAAGTGCCCGTCAGTCTCTTTTGGAACGCCCCAGAACGGCCGGCACACCGCCCCACTAGGCGTTTCTTTGCAATTTGACTTTTTCTTTGGCTGAAATGAAACGGGGGACAAAAGCTTTTGGATATGTGTACTCCTCTGCATTCAAACAAAAGATTCCCACAAAAGTACCTTTTTTCTTTTAAATATTTAATTAATAGTATAAAATATAATAAATAGTGGGTTCTTTAAGGGGCTTCTTTTGGACGCCCCACTCCAGCCAAAATCAAGAGACGAGGGCTTCCACACTCCTAATAGTCTAATGTTATATAAAGTCCATTGCTCTTAGTGTAGGATATTTTATATCTCCTGACAGCGAAACAAAATCTGTCACATTGATTAGCCAGTTTTCCATCAAAGGTATTACTGACATTCCCACACTCATGATTGAAATTTTGGGTCCATTTCGAAAAAATTAAAAAAAAAAAGCTAACTAATTCTTATTGTCAAAGTATAGATTAGGTACAATGTGCAAGACATACGATAGATCAGCTTGGCAGTATATCATCTACATCAACACCAAATTCCACATATATTTGACATGGTATGTGTTAACACATTTTGAAAGTAAACTTTCTTCGTACATAGTCACACATGATTTCTCGATTTTACTTATAATAATCTGGCCTATTGTCCGTTTAGTGAAGCTCCTAAAGACATGTTTTGTTTTACATAGTCACACATATATTTATTTAACCGACAGACATTGCCTTTCTCCTTGAGGGTCTAGCTAATGCAGCTTTCACTGTGCCTTTGTTTTACATTACCTGCTTGAAACATAATAGCAAAAAATGAGAACAAAATTCTCTTGATATGCACTGCCAAAAGACTATTCTGACATGTGGATTACCTTTTATAGTTTTATGTAAGTTCGTTTGCTTATTACATACTTTTAAAGATATACAAATCAAACTTGGGTTGGGAGTATTTACATAATTTGTAGCATGGTTGCTTAAAGGCGGGATCATCTTCTTGTGCTGGAGGATCCTGCCCGAATATAATCTCACAGCTCATATCATCGAAATCTGCAAATCAACATATGCATAATGAGCACACTTTTGTGGATTAAATAGTTGTAGCACTAACACTTCAAAAATAACGTTGGTATACTAATCATAGATTCCTCATAAACATGTTCTGGCATTTCCAAGTTGATACAAATAGTAAACTATTATATAAAACTATTGAATAACTGTCATGAACTTAAATTGTCTGCCCAATATTGTAAGTGGTGCACTGATTTGAAACATACAAGATTCTAAATTCAGTCTTAGTTCATGATAGAAGTTGGAATTGACACTTTTTTTAACTCTACTTGCAGTGGTGCACCCCGAGTGGAGTACACACGGGCCCTCCATACATGTTTTCGGGCCTCTATATATTAGTGCGGGTACTGTTACTCCCCTTAAGTTGTATGATTCCTGTTTCTCTTTGAGTTCTTGAATTGATTTGGGAGCACTGTAATTCTTACTTAGGAGTAAATCTAGGTGCACTGTTCCTGTTACTAATTCATTTTTGGTTTATATTTAGTAGAGGTGTCCAGATAGACAGGTCGGGCATGTATAGTAACAGATAGAAATGGGTCATTTTTTGAAAGGGTGAAGGGAGTGGGCGGCAATTTTGCTCGGCACCGATTTTTGGCATGCGGTAACACCACCCCTACCATTTGGCAAGGATTGGCATGCGGCATTGGCAAGCAAAATCGGCATAGGTATGCCGATGGCAACTACAATCGGCAAGGATTGGCATATGGGTTTTTTGTTTGACTTATGGGTTGACTTACAAGTTTTGGCAACTTTTGATTTTTGCAAGATTTTGCAGCCATCCCCCATCCTTTGGCATCCTTTGGCAAGTTTTGATGTGGCATGTTTTTAATGGTTGAAAAGCATGCCAAAAATTGTCAAGTTGACAACCACCCCTTCACCCTAAGGTAAAAAGGGCTAGGTTGCCCCACAAATACTTGTTTCTTCATTTTTAAAACATAATGCAAATCTGTGGATAGAATGATTTAGGACGTTGTATACATTGAAAAGAGGTTTGGGGTGATTTTAAAATCATTTGGATCAACCCATTTAAAAGAAAATGGTCAAAATTGCAGGTTGATTTTTAACCAGCTTGACCCGTGTAAACCTTTTTGACCCGTTATGTGTCAGCTAAAAATACTATATGACCAATTTGACTTGTTGAGCAATAATCACCTACCCAAATCAACCAATTCATAAGTAATGGGTCAAAATTGTGTCTTCTAATATTTTGATGTGTAATGCATTTGCTTGTTTATAGAGTTGACTTACTAGGAACCATATTGACTGGGGTCCTGAAATTTTTCATAAAGAACTCTTGTGTCGGCATCTTGCACATGTTTGTAGACATACCTACACAGTTAGCCTCCTCAAGAAACCTAAGTTTTCAAGAATCTAGCATTAGAGTTCGACGAACATTTCATATAATAATATATTCATAGAAAGAACCATGCTACAAATTAGCCACTTAGGTATAGTTGCCTGAATGGCAAGAAAAATACCTGCATTTCTTTATATGAACAACATTCTTCTCTTTTCTCCCTTGAAACTCTGACTCTCTTACCTTCAAAACAATGTTAGTTAAGATTACTAACTACGATAAGCATGCAGTGGAGGACCTAGAAAAAATTGTTAGGGGTAGCACACATTTTTTTTTACGGCTCACAGCTTCCGAAGACGAAAATTGGTTTGAAGCAAGATGAGGAACATTTTAAAACCGTAAAAATTTACTGTTAAGCTAAAAATTCAAAACATAAGTTTATGAATATTTGTCGGGATCTGAATTTAGGGGTGTATATATATATATATATATATATATGTTCTTTAATTAATTGTCAGTTGCTAATATTTTATTTCATAAAAGTACTCGACAAACATAAATGATTTTTATCTTCTAACAGTCTAAAGGTATAATCTAAGTTAAAGACATCTAAGGATGGATTTCAAATTATAATAGCATTATATGCTCTGTCCTCTCCCTCAGAAATTGCGGTTTACTTGTTCCTTCCAAGTAAATTGATTAACCAGCTAGACTAGAAGTGGGTATGTTAACATTCTTCAGTAGCACAGCCTTCCTATATATGACTAGTGACACTCTTATTAAGACCAACAAAAAGCATGCTTCATCGACTAAATTGAATAGTTGCCGGTGCCACCCTTTCATAGATCCACCCCTGAATACATTTGTTCCAAATGAGAATCCACAATTGCTTTCCATATGTCGAACTACTTCAAATTTGGCTGTAACTCCTTATTTTCCAATATAATGTTCTGTCAAATTGAGGATTTGTTTTCATTTTTTACTGGGATTGGATTTAGTTAGAAGAGCACTTGTTGAGAAACCACGGTTCCTACCTCACTAGGTCCGACAAGCCAAGGAAAGGCAATGGTGGTTATGAAGGCAAAGAGCTCCCTTGTAAACTTCGATTGTGGTGTCAGTTCTCTGATCTGTTTATCCAAAATACAATATCCTCTAAAAACAAAAACAAAGAATGGCATAACATAAAATGAGGCAAAATGAGTGGGTCGGGCGGATTGAGTTGATATCAGGTCCATACAAATAACTATCTATATGACCGGGTTGGGTTGACCTAAAAGTTCAAAAAGAATTATGAATAATTATCTATACTACCGGGTTGGGTTGATCCTAAAATTTCAAAAAGAGTCATGAATAATAATGTGTCAACTCTTAACTATAATTACAGAATTATAGAGGTTTTATCTTTAAATATACAGTTTGTGTGACTTTTGACCTGTTTGACGTGTTTCACATCAAGTTAAAAAAATTTTGTTTAGCCTTTGCCCCATTAGTAATTGGGTCAAAATTGCCACTTTAAGTATAAAAAATCTAAAACAGCAAAAAGAAAACTAACAAAGAAGACGAAGAACTTTCCATGTTGAGTGAATAACTAGGTATAGCTTTCTCAAGTGCCTTAACAACAAGTTCCCGTTGTTGAAATGTGTTAAACTCCCGAAACACCTCTTTGGACACCATCATGAGCCCC
Organism: Asclepias incarnata; assembly: GCA_025447715.1. NCBI lineage: Eukaryota > Viridiplantae > Streptophyta > Magnoliopsida > Gentianales > Apocynaceae > Asclepias > Asclepias incarnata. Next base: position 8,243 of record JAOEHQ010031626.1, on the reverse strand, counting down.
TTGTACCCGGGTATATCATTTTTTATCCCTGCAGTTATATTTTCTCATAAAAAGTGTACGAGTGGGTGACGATAATTTGCACCTAGAAACAAAAACAAGTAAAACAAACCAGCAGATTCTTGAATAAGTTTAGTTATGTAGGCAATGGCAACACTTTCAAACCAGTTGTCATGATAAGGAGTCTTGGATGTGGTAGCTGTTGTGTTATTCATTGTATCGGTTCTAAGACTATGATCACAGTTATCTTTCGTAGTAATAGAATTGGACCGGTTCAGTACAGACAGCACAGAAGGACCATTTTTGGAGAATATCCCTGGTATTTCCCGGTGAGTCCTTGCAGGAAATGTGAATAGCCTTGCCTGAGCTGATGGAATCATTGTTCTCATTCTACTGGACAGCAGGAGAGACTTTAGAAAGGAAGAGAAGGGGTTTGGGAAGAATCGAAGTAGGAGAAGTTAACAGCTACCTTTGCATACTTTGTTTAAACTTCAACATGACGTAGCATTTAAGCGATGGCTAACTTTTAACATGTTTTTAGTATCATTGTTCTATTATTATTATAAATCATAATCAAATACATGTTACAAAGTAAAGTATGGTGGTTTATTTATTATTTCCTTTGCAGATGTTCAAGCTTCTAGCAGCTTACTTCGCCAAAATACTAGTCATCCAAAACCTCGAATTACTATCCCTTTAAGAGTTTACTAACAAATATTAGTTCAATCTCCAAAAAAATAGAAGTATACGCTACGTAAGGTAACATATCACATGATACGCATGCATCAACAAACACATCTTGCTAAGTCATTCATGCATTATGAACTCAAATTCGATAGCAAGTATCAACTAATATTGGGTTTTAAGAATCCCAATGTTACCAGCAATATACCAACGTATGTAGCATCAAACAAAAAACCATCCCTGCAATATGAAGATAGAAATGCAACCAAAAGTTACCAATTTCAAAAGCACAATCTGGGATTATATGCCATGTACATTAATCCTACAAACTATAACATAAAAGACTCAAACTACGATAACAATACCACATGAATCTTTGCCACAAACCCACAAGTCACAATCCAAATAACGACAAGTCAAATAGTCAAACACGTTGTTTAGATAGCTAAAAAGGACTCATTCCTTGGTGGTTTTGTTGATAAGAGACTTGTGAATGTGAGGGATAACACCACCTCCAGCAATGGTACCTTTGATGAGAGTGTCGAGTTCTTCATCACCACGAATGGCCAACTGCAAGTGCCTTGGAGTGATCCTCTTCACTTTCAAATCTTTGCTAGCATTTCCAGCCAATTCAAGCACTTCAGCAGTTAAGTACTCAAGAATTGCAGCAGAGTAAACAGCAGCTGTAGCTCCAACTCGTCCATGTGCAGAAGTTCTTGTTTTGAGATGACGATGGATCCTCCCCACTGGAAACTGGATTCCCACGGCACAATAACTTTAGTTAAACTTTTGTTAATCAATATACAAAAATCAACTTAACCACAAACAAAGTAAGAAAGCAATGCATTATTACCATCACTGAGTCGTCATTTAAATGATAAATATATATTACTCACACTACTACCATTTCAACATTTTTCATGGGTCAAAACTTCCATCAATAACAATAAGCAGCAGGTGAGCATGCAAAATTGACATAACTTTAGTGACATCTATGGTTATACACTCTGTAGCTCCAACGTGCACACCTTTTCGTGATTTTAACAACAAAATACAAGGCGGGTCTATATTTTTGCAAATGTAAACATTATGTATCAAGTTCAAAGTCAAATTCATTAGCCTGTATCCCCAAGTGGGCATTGAGCTGCAGAAAACCAATGAGAAACATGCAGAATTTCAGATTTGTACGTGTATCAATAAGCGGACTCTTTTAAATAGACAATAATACAGTGGTCATTAAACTTAAATCAATTCTGTAGTTTGTTCATCTTTAGTTTACAAATATAGATTTGTTACATGTTGCTTTGTTTGATTTCATTAAAAGAAACAAAATTAAACAATGCAGATCAAAATATCAGTCTAGAACATACCAAACCTACGACACAAAAAAATGTTACAGAGCAAACAACTTTGAGCATTAGCTCTACCTAACAATTACTAATAATAATTGGTATGAAGAAACAATAGCACACATTGTACATGATACAGTTTTCGTTTAACCTAAACTTAATAGAGATTTTCACCTATTGATTACAATATATTTAAACGGGCTCATGAGTTAAGAACCATTCGTCAAATATCTACAATTCCAGAGTTCTAAGGCAGATTACACATAACTATGTCAAGTAGCCTGCTACAATACTCCCAAATTAGACTGGACCTATTATACCGCACTCACATAAGGGTAAGAAACTTTAGGTTCATCTAAAAAACTAAACCTCTCTTGGAACAGTAATGGCCCGTTTTGACAAGAATTCATTTTCCACTCATTCAGTTAAGCAAACAAACACAAAAAATATCTTGTTCGTGCATTTATACTCATGAACATTTGGTAAATTGTCTATTAGCATTTGTTTGTGCGTTTGTTAGCTTACATCCTAGTAGGTGCATATGCATCAATGTACATTGAAAAGTGTAATAAAGAGGTACTCCACCATACTTAATCAAACAAACACAAAAACACAAATACAAAAACAATATCATGTATGCTTTAAACACTAGATGTTCATATATTTTTGTTAAGTTCATTTTTTTATCTTTCTAAATAGACAAAAAGAAAGACAGGTTTTTTCAACAAACAAATATCAATTCGATTTAATGCAATAACTAAAGTATTTGAGTTCAATCATGTGAAGATTTTTTTTTGGTACACTTAAACAAACCGGTTTGTTTCATGCGGTTCATTTAGCCAACTTTTTAAGTTTACAAAAACATATACATACATAAATACACACACATATAAACTTGCATATGCACTTGGTAAAAAAGCCCACACACACATATGCTTACATTACATATACAATTGGAAAAAACATATACACACACACACACACAATACATAATTGCAAACAATTTATAGTATAAAGATATAAAATTCGGGGTCGAAACGAAACCTGAAGACCAGCTCTAGAAGACCTGGAAGTAGGCCTCTTCTTAGTATCTTTATCCTTGTTAGCTGCTGCTCCAGATGCTGGTGTTTTCCCTGCTACTAAACCCTTTCCACCTTTCCCTGCCATTTTATTCCTAGCCTACACCCAACAAAATAAATCTTTATTATTTATTAAAAAACAAAAACAAAAAATCTTGAATTAAAAACAAATAAAAATTAGCACTTTAAATCCTAAAAACAAAATTAAATGAATTAAAAACAAAATAGTCAAAGGCTTTGTGTTGACTGTAGCATATACACACACATATAAACCCTAAAAACAAAATTAAAACTTCAAAAAAAAAAGTCTTGTATGTGAAATTAAATGGGTCGAGAAAAACAAAAGTAACCAACAAAAATCAAATTAGAAAGATTATTTATAACATGAATCAAAATTGTTTCCTGATTATATTTTCATATTTCTATTTTTAAATGAAAAAACAATTTATTCATTAAATATATTCATTAATAAATAAAAATAAGTAAATATTATTCAGAAGATGAACAAAATCTAATACTTGATAATATTGGGAATGTTTATTTTGAAACTATAACACAATTAATTTTTTGAACGGAATTTATAAAATATATATATAAAAATTGAAATACAAACACATAAAAATTTAGAATTAAAAAAATCGGGATAAGGATCTGTTTTAGCTTTTTACTCTGGCTATAAAGAGGTAATTATTATTGAAAATATGTAATAAAATAAAATTTTGTTACCTGATGATATTTAGAATGAAAACTATAGATCTGTGTGAATAGAAGAAAAAAGACGATATTAAAATGTGGATATCGGGTTTGGTTGGAAGTTGTATTTATTTATGGATATTCTTTTATGAAAAAATTTCAAAGATTTTGAGATCTGGAAAATTTGGCGCCTAAATATTTTTATTTGTGGGGGGAATAGTGATTTCAAAAAATTTAAAATTGCAGATGAATTTGAACACAATTAATTGAAAATTTGGAGAAGCCCATTACTGACCAACATAGCCCATACTTGTAAAGACAGCCTTTTGATAATGGGCTCAGATTTTAACTTTATTATTCTATAAAGGAAATTTTTTTATTAAAAAAACAGAGTTGATATTCATACGATTCAATTTGATAAAATTACCACACAATACAACTTTTACAGTATGTTTATACAAGCATATAATGCATAAATGTGGTAAATCAATAAACTTTCATGATACCATTATTAATTCCCAAAAAAAAGGTTGGAAAGTCAGCGCATCATGTTCATAAAAATTGAGTTTTATTTTCTTTTTGATATATACAACCAAATTGGTATATTCGTGACCTTTTCCTATACCATAATAGACAATCAGAGGCACTCCTCGAAAAACATCGTAAAATTCGACAAATCATTCGAAACAATTATTTATCGTCATTTGTTTTAGATACCATGCTAGTGGTTCTATTAACATAACACTAGCAGCTGTTCATGCGTTCTTCATGCTGAAAAACATACTCAGGTCATTTTATGCACACAACGATGAATTTGATAATTAAGTTATTTATAAATAAAATCAATAACTTAGTTTTAATTAAGGGAAGTGATATTCGTATCACAAATATTGATATATTTACCACATATGTGTTTTAATGACTTGTATAGTATGTTATAAAAGTTGTACAATATGGTAAATAAATGACTATTTGTGGTACTAATATCACTTCCCATAATTTAAACTCTCTCTATGTATGAGACTATGAGTGGACCACTTTTCCAATTTCTTTATGACTCTGACTCTGTCTATGTCCATACGAGTGAAATCCTGTGCGTATTGCTAGTTTATGACGACAAATTTAAATCCACTAAGAAGCAAAAAATATTATCTGTAAACTCAATTTATTTACATTCTCGAATATTTTTCACATATTCTTATATTTTTGTGTGATACATTGAAACATATAAGTAAAATGACAAGTGTATAATAATAAAAGTAAGATAGATCAAGGTCACAACATGTCTACTTTTATTTGACCGAAGGATGAACAATGAAGCAATCCTAAAAAAAAAGAAACAAAAGAAAAAGGTAGTTCACTACTTCACTCACTCACTTAGAATTTGGACAAAGGTGAAAGGGAAAATAAAATACCCTTGGGCCGACCATAAAATAAACGTTTTAAATGAAAAATAATCATAAATCCAGGAAAAGTTAAAGGTCAAAGTAAAACAAATACTACTAATAACAAAGTGGTATATGTGACTTAGTCTTGATTGGTAATTGATGAAAGTGAAAGCTTAAGTTTTATAAGTTTTTAGATTCAGGTTAAAATGTAGATCAAGATTTCAATTTCAAGTCGTCATGTATAACAGTATGAGTGTAACAGGTCCGATCGTATGTGGTCATTGAGTTTTCAAGACCACAAATTGTTAAGAACTTTTTATATAACTATAAAATAATTACAAGAAAAACAAAACTACATCGTGTGATTAATGATTATCGATTATTCTTGTAATTGTGGCAGTTGAAAAATAAAGTTTTTCTATACATATATAACAGTATAAGTGTAATAGATCCGATCTTACGTTGTCATTTCAAGACCACAAATATTGTTAAGAACCTTTTATACAACTATAAAATAATTACAAGAAAAACAAAACTACATCGCATGAAGAACCCGACTTTAAATGGAAGATCAATTAAAAACAAAATGAGTTACTATTATCGATTATTATTGTAATTGTGGCGGTTGGAAAATAAAGTTATTCTAAACATATCATTAAATGTTACTTACGTATGACCTAAAGATGCAACACAATTATCAACTTTGGCTCACTTCAACCACTAATTAGTTAAAGGGGAGTGATATTAGTACCACAAATAAATTTTTGTTACATGTTGATCCTTAAGTGGATATGGAGCTAGTACGAGGACTAGAGGATATTTGGTTCTTTTCAATTAATACAACTTTTTTATATAAATGTTCATTTCAAAACTTAAATTAACGCTGGTTTCTTCAATCGGCCCCTCCCAATTAAGCAGTCGGTTCTTTTAATGTCAAATCTTGACTCCGCTACTATCTCTAAGAGCTTGAAATACCCATAGGTCGGTTTAAACCAATGGTGTTGTTGCCAACACCTTCATAGAAGGGTTGGTCAATGGTTGACTATCAAGGTCTCTCCTGTCCATGGATCGAGGGTTCAAATCTTGGGGGCGAATGCTCGCTTGGATACATTCCTAAGATTAAAACCACTAACAACTAACTAGCCGGTAAAAAAAGAAAACCATTGGTGTTGTTTTAAATCAATTTTGAGTTACATGATGTTTAGATGCAGCACATTTAAAAATATGATAATTAATTATTATAGCACGGTACCCGCGCAATGCGGCAACGGTGGTTTAATGGTGGCGACGACTGGTTGTGATGACGGCGACTATTGGTGGTGGTGGCGTTGAGTGGTGTAGGTTGATGTTAATGTAATTGATGTAAAGGTGGTAGTGGAGATATTTTAAAAGATAACGGTTTAGGGTGTAAATTAGTAAGATAAGGGTTTAGGGTGTAAATTAGTTCACTAAAGGCAAATTGGATAATTCCTTATAAGTCTTTAGGTTCATTACGGGTAGTCTAGACATTTCGCATGTCCCAATTTATGTAACTTTCAACAAGAGATAGATAATTTGTAATAGGGAGTAAAGATAAAAAAAAAATTTAAGTAAGTAACCCCCAATGCCATCTTCCACGGGTTTTGGGTCCCAATATCACGACGGTGTATGGGGGAGGTTGAGATGTAGAAAGCCTTACCTCTACCACGACGGTGTAGAGAGGCTGCTTCCAGGTTCTATCTTGGATAAAAAAGGACCTCCGGCCTTGCAAGGCATTTATCGCATTTAAACTTGCAGGCATACTGAAAGGAGCTTTTCGGGATTTTTACTCGGTCGAGACTTTATAAAGTAGCTTTTCGGGTTCCTTCTTTTCTAATGTTTTTAAAACTTAACGATTTTAATATTATGTTAACGTTATTTTATGAGGATAATTATCGCAGCCCTTGCTAATGTGTAGTGATTTATGAAGTGTATCTCTATAAAAATGTGTAAAATTAAGTTCAATTGCTGACAATGTCGTAGTAGGAAAGAATCGGGAATGGCACACTTAACATAGAAGAGGAAGCTTTACTATATACTTCACTGGTAAGGCTATTTTAATGCCTAAAATGCTGATGGTGCGCGCTGTACGTTGATAATGAAAGCCGCACTCCTGCAATAGATGGCCAAGTTAATTAGTTGAACTCCTTGCATCATTAGCTAGCAAGGGCTCTTATATACTGCTAGGGTATATAATCATACTTACATTGTTAAGTTCGTTTCGTCTTTTTGAACGGGAGAGCATAAAACAATTAGGAAGATAAGTTGGAACAGGTTTTTGAAGGTAAGTGATCTTGAAGCAGCTTTTGTAACTTCTAAGCTGTTAGGCCCTTCACTATCGGCCGTCATTTTTCCCGTCGAGCATCCCATCGTCCATGACGGCATAGACACCAGGCCATCGTGCCTGGTCGTCATCTATGCCCGTCGAAATTACGAAACCATTTGACGAGCGTACGTGGCAAATCAAGCAGCGTATAAACAAAAAAAGAAGCTAGGCAGCGTATAAAACAAAAAAAAAAGAAGCTTTTTTCAAACCCAAAACATACCCGTGAACTCTTTTCTTTGGTTTTTTTTTTTTCTTTTTACTCACTTTTATATAAACACATCAAAACCATACTTCAAGCAAAATAAAAACCAACCAAAATCATACTTCAACATAAAAAAACCCAACCAAAACCATACTTCAAAAAAAAAAACCAACCAAAACCATACTTCACTTTATACTTCAACAAAAAAATGTCGGATTCGGACGATGATTCGCGTTTTGAAAACACTATGGCGGCATTTACGAGTGTTTTCAATCCACAACTATCTCAATTCTTTGTTGATTATTTAGCTAACGAAGAAGTCGAAGCGGGAAGTTCATCGCGGCCCTTCATACCAAGAAGGAATATACCTAGAGATCATCTCGGAACCGCAAATCATTTATACAACCATTACTTTGCTCCGGAACCACTATACCCGGCCGACTATTTTCGGAGACGATTTCGGATGCCGAAGGAATTGTTTATCCGTGTCGTCCAAGGTATACATTC
>JAOEHQ010031615.1:0-13194 GCA_025447715.1 Asclepias incarnata | reverse complement strand
GTATAAGAGACAGATATTATATTCTATTAAAAATCATAAAGATCTCATCTTAATAATACTCTGTAGTTATATAATATTTGAGTGTGTCTTAATTTTTGAATTTTTTTTTTTAAGGATTGCGAACAAATGGAAATATTTTAAGTTAATTATTTCGATTTTTAAATATTTAACTAACAAATAAAAAACACAATTTAAAGTTTATGAATTTATTTTTAAACTAGATTTACACCAAAATTTAATTGTAATTGAGAAACCATGGACGCTATGCATTGCGAGAGTACTATTTTGGTAATAATATCTACATTTGATTTTTGGGGTTGCTACAGGAAGTTATTAGTCAGCTTTTGGAATTAGTTTTACGAGCAAAACACCTAAGGTTACCAAAAAAAAATTGTTATGAATAAAAGAAAATGATATAGTTACCATCTTTTTTATACATATACAATAATTATGCATTACTGATTTATAAGTTATACATTATGGCATGTATATATATTTAAAAAAATATATAGTAAATGAGGTTAAAAGTTGTTGGGGATTATTATATACACAATTTTTTTAACGTCTGATTTGGATCTGGACCTGGACCTAAAGACCCAATCAGGGAATTTCAAAACCCCGCAGACTTGTCACTCCAAAGAATCGAACCCAAGACCTATGAGTATGAGGATTATTATATACACAATTAAAGTAAGTTTTAACGTGGTATTATAAGATTGAATTTATCCAAAGTATGGTTTATCAATATGTGTTTGAATAAAGTTTCATTTGTATACTTTGAGAAAATGTTACGGGCATAGTCTTTGTGAACATGTTTTTAACGAAATACAAAAATGTCAATCGTTTGGTGTTCGGATAAGGGGGTGAGTGTGACAGGTTCGCAAGTAGAAATCTCCCAACCAAACACGTCCCATATATAGAGTATGTTTGGCAAAAATAATTGGAGTTGGAGTTGTCGCAGTCGACCAACCCTGAACATATTTAAACACAGTTAAGATGAACACAACCCGTAACCAGTTAATTCAAATGGGTAAAAGGGGGCTGGCGTATTAAACGTGTCAGATGGGTTGTATTCTCAAAGCACTAGACAATTTACAAGTAATAATGAGTAACTTTTAACTAAAACATAACAAAAGTAATTGTGGAAACCATATCTAAATTAGTACTCTTAACTTGTGACCTTGTGATCGGTTCAACCCCTTTTTACAGTGCCTTATGTAAATTCTTTAAAGCGTTATATACGAATGCCGGTTAGATTTATTATTAGCCCAACTCTGAAAACGACCCGTTCAATAAACGGGTTATGTGTCGAACCATTAACAACCCAAACCCGTTATTTTGATGTGCAGATTGTTTTTTTTGCTGGATTATGTTGTTAATTGCCAACCTTAATGGCCAATGAGCTCTTGGTCTAGTGGTGGGGTGGGGTGGGGTGGGGTGGGGGACTTTGCCTCTTTGGAGGTCCCGGGTTCAAATTCAAGCATTGACGTTTAATTATTAACTTAGAAAAAACTGACTACTAACAACTAACATTTGTCGTTAAAAAATAAAAATTGCCGCCCTTGATGAAACATACGAAGGATGTCTAACTTAAAAAACTAAGGGCATCTCTTCTTTTGTAGAACAAGTAAAAAAAGAGAATAGTTGATGTTTAAGGCTTTTTGTACTATTTAGTGGTAGCCCTGATGAACGCATTAAGAATAATGTTGTTTCTGATGCATCAAAACATATACGAGTAACTGCTTTTTATAAAGGCATGTTGTAAAGTCCGACCTTCCTAGACATCATAGTAGAAGTACTTTTGAAGACATGGCATCACAAATTATCATGTACGTAGTAAATTTAATAGGGTGGCGACAACCCGACATGTATAACAGCATTTTTATCTGTACCGTCAATCATGTTTTACACCACCACATATACAACACCATAAAGCACAGTTTGACGGTATGTGGATAAAAACAATGGTGTATGTATCGTCTCCCTATTTGATATGATCATCTTAATGGGATAAGACGAGTATATGTTGTTGCCTTTTTATATGATAGCTCTCGTATTGGAGAGGAGTGATTGCTTACCATGAAAGCCTATTTTGCTTTCATTTCTGATTGTCATAGCGTACATCGCAATTATAACTTTGTAAGCACACCATGTTAGCAAAGCCAACTAAATTACATAGTTTCATGGAACCTATCATGATGGCATGTTGGCTAAGAAGAGGAAAACACCTTCAAGATCTATTGGTATGTAAAAATCCAAAACCATATGTTCTGGCCAGTTTTGAGGATTCATGAGCTCGGGACGAGCCGGGGAAAAATAGGCCCATGTCCCTTTGCGAATTCAAATATATAAACAAAAAAAGTTATAAATAATGAATAACATTTTTGGGGCCCCTAACAAAATGGGCCCAAAACGGGGGTCAGGTTTGCCCCTCCCCAAGGCCGCCCCTGCATATGCTTATGCTACGCTTAATGGTTACTATGACTGTAGAATTTCAAGTATATAAAGTAAGCAATGTTTGTTAACTTCCATGTTTCGAGTGAAAAAAAGAAAGATCAATAAATTTGTCAGCAATTACAAAATCTGAAAATGCGATTCTGGGGCGGATATATATATCATATAAGATGAGTGCAATTTGAAAGGCACATAAAGGAAACCATGTACAATAAGATCAGAAAGGGCATGAAAAGTGGTAGTGGTTTCAACTTTTCGAAACAAAAGAGGAATCGAAACATTGTTCAATAAGTTAACAAAAGGACAATGGTGAATGTTATTTGTGTTTTTCTAGTGTGTTCAAAATGTGGAGGACCTTGTCTTTTTGCAAGCTACTTTATTTCAAATGATCAGTTATGGTTTTCATGTCGATTGCATGAACATAGCCTTCAACTAACCTAAGAAATGAGGGAGTGAACTAGAAAATGATATAGGTGGTAAGAGCAATTTCCATATACGAAGTGATATTGGTATCATTAAAACTGATAAAGTTATCATATTGTACAAATTTTATAACATATTGTACCAGTATCCAATGTACAGTGTTGGTAAATTAATCAAATTTCATGATACCAATATCATTTCCGTTTCAATATAGAAAAGGGATCGATAGGTGGTACCAAATGGAAAAGGAATAGTAGTTTCATGTAGTTGAGAAGTGATATACTTGATTTGGATATTAGATCCTTGTTTGAAAAAGAAATGTTACTAAAATATGCCTTTAGTAGTTGAAATGATAACTCAATTTAGGTTTAGAAAGAATACAAGAAAAGAAGGTTTCGAGTTTCTAATCGATTTGACATTGATGTCGCTAAATACTTTTGATGTAATCACGGGAATGAATTGGTTGGCTTGGCTGTTCATCGGAATCGTATCATCTACGATAAGGATGTGATCTTGTTGTAAGTTTGCAGGAAGCAAGTTTGTTATGGAGGATCATAGAGCTAAGACATTGAATCAAAGTATTCCATTAGCAAGTCGTCCTTCAAAACTCTACTTACAGAATATGATAGTCACGAAACTCGTCATATGCATATCGGATCATATCCTCAACGAGAAGTAGCAACATGATCACGTTTCTCAATAATTAAACGTACCTTGACATCATCGGTCATTCTAGATCCAGCGCTCAAACACATCATTACACTATGTATGAAACGCTTACTTGATCACATGGCTCAAGCCATTCAAACAAACTTCGAGTCACCACAACATTAACATGATGAAAATACCTTTCATTCATTCCTTGACAACTCATAGATTTCGACATTTCTTTTATTCAAATCTTCAACCACAAATGACCAAGAATCACTAGCAGCATTTGGCATACACAGTCTAAATCAAGAGTCACAATACATTTCAACCAAAAAATATTTGACAAAGACCACACCAATTTGTCGATCCAACTATCTATGGTGCCATTATTCACAACAAGCGATGATACCAAACTAAATCTTGCTTTTATTGATAAATCTTCCCCCCACCATGTGGGGATGGAATTTTGATTCCTACAAACCCCTTTAACTATATAAAGGAAAAGGAAAAAACCAAATGGCCTATGGACCATTTTTCAAACATAGAATGTCAAACTAGTAACATACGTCATAAAATAATAAATAAATAATAAAATAATATTAATAATAAACTAGTAGCATACGTAATAAAATACTAAAACCCCTTTCTTATTTGTTTCTTCACTCCATCCCCAACAAAAATCTCATAACAAAATAAGAGTCATTTTTTTGTTGTTCCCATCTTTCTACTTTCAACTTTATTCCAATACCCTTTTCTACCACTCCTTTGTCTAGCCTATTTATTTCCTAAAATACCATTTCCCTAATTTCACCATCAATAAGTCCATTCCGGCGGCAGCCGGAAATCCTTAGCAACCTCTTGCCGTCGTTGCTCCGCTGTCAAAACATTATTCCGATGTCTCATTTCAGCATCTACAAACACCCATTAAAAAAAAATCAATTCCAACTTTCCGGGTTTACTACGAGAAATGTTTGAATTAGCTTATTAAAACGACTAATTGGGTTATCGAAACTCATAAGCCTAATGAATAACGAATTTATCGACTTCTTGAATTTTCGATAAGTCAATTAGCCTATACAATAAGATGACCCAAAAACACACATACAATTAACAAAAGATAGATACAGTTTTTTGAAGTTATACCACAATTATTAGGGAAATGTGGACCGTTGGATCGAGTTTGAGCATCAAGATTCATATTCAAAGCATGTATAACTTTATCCGGGAGTAAAACAGTTGAACAACCTAATTAAGGAATTCAAATCAACAATTAGTAACATAATTAACAAGGAATGTCCCAATCATATACTACAATTAAATTTTTTTACTTAAAATAACAAAAGTCATTTTAGGAAAAATATTTCAAAAAACAAATAGAGACAAACATGCAGTTTCAACAAATCAAGGGTCAAAATCAAAACCCTGATTAATGAATATGAGCTGTCATTTATAAATCAACTATATTATTATTATAAAATTGGAACTTAAATAATTATTTAATTTTTATTTTTATTTATATTATTATTATATTATATAAATATAAATAGAAAAGAATTTTAAATAATAAAAAATAAACAAGCAAACCTTTTTTCTTGCGGGTTTCAGTCGGGGCTCCGATTTGGCGGGGCAAGAAAACACCGGTACCAGTAGATTCACGTTTAAGGTTAGGGTTTCCTAAAAACACGGCCCTCATTCCTGTCCCTGGAGGCGGCGGCGGCAGCTGATAATGTTGCAAAGTCGGCCAAGCGGATAACGGCGCCGCCAAAGGTTTCATGTTTACCCCCCCGCCATTCCTCCCCCTGTTTTGTTGCACAAGTTGCTGCTGATACTGATACTGTTGTTGCTTCATTAGCTGTTGCTGTTTCATCAACTGTTGTTGTTTCAACTGTGCAAATACACAAATGTTAATTAATTAACAAAAATATAATTTAATTTTAAAAAATCGATTATCGAATTTTATTAACAATTTATACTTACTTGAGCAGCATGAATTTGGTGAATATGATAATTCGTAGAGTTTTCAAATTTTTTAGGCTGTGCCATTTCTGGCCGCGCAACTTCACCGGCCGCGATGCGCAGTGCATCCAACGAGAACTCGTTGGATATCTGCGCCTTGGCCGGTGAACTTCTCGTGTTTGCAGTCCCATTATATCCACACAATGTCGACTGTGGCGAACCCGCCATAACATTAGTTGACTGTTACAAAAAACAATTACATCAAATTAGATACAAACAGATGTAGCGTTCTAATCGGGTTTTTTTTGTCTCCATTTTTTGGCTAACAGACAGAATTCAAAATTGAGACATCTTACTAGGAAACAAGACTCCTTGTCACTTATAAAACTACAATAACATAGATATAAAAAGCAAATCAAAATAGTAATAAAAAACAACCTTCATATGACGATTTTCGTCTTCAAGTGTAGACTGGGCGAGTTTTCGAGACAAATCATTCAAATAGTCTTCTTCGTCACTCTCTGTTCCAAAAACAGACTCAACAGGAGAACTCAAATCAGAGTTTTTCCCTGAAAACAAGTTTTCATCATCGTCGTCGTCGTCGTTTAAGAACTCAGTTGGCAGCCAAAACAGACCATCATCAAGTTCAAGTTCCATTTTACAAAAATATAGATACTAAAACAAAAAAAATGAAAGAGTGTGAATGTGTGTGTGTGTTTGATACAAATAAATGGTTAACAGGTGCTTTTAGATAGCTTGTAGATGAAGGATAATTATTATAGAGTGTGTAAGTAAGTATCTATATGTATATGTATAGTATATTTTTTGGCGGTGGGCCAAAAAAGAGGGAACATGGATGGAGGGAGGGAGTAAAGTGAAAGAGGCGGGGGTTAAATACAAAAGAGAAACCCTAAAAAGAAATGGAAAATGGTATGTACGCGGTTTAGATGGCGAGTTAAGAGACAAGCGGTTTTTTTTTATTTATATAAAAATTTGGGAGGGAGATTTTCGTGTGTTTGTATAGTTGTATCCAGTTAAGAGTCGGTATATGTGGCCCTATGGCCTATGGGCTCAATAGATATGACAATTGATTTTGACTAGAAAAATTATCAGTTTTAAGTTTTCGCTCCCTCAAGTTCTTTTAAGTTAAATTTTAAGAGTTACGTTGTGATTTTGTCATGTTTGGTTTTTTTAAAATAAATTATTTAACATTTGTCTTGAATATATTTTATTGAACATAAATAACAATAGATCTATTTATTATTGTTGTATTAAAACATGTAATAATATTTATTCAAGTAATTAGTTTCTGGGAATGTAACTAACTATGGCCAAATGGTCATAGTAGAAACAAACAAATATCTTGTGCATTTAAGGAAGAAATTTTATTAAATCAAATCATGTAAAAACTTCTACGTGCCAACCATATGAGCTACCACGTGCAAGTTTTTTATTGGTCGGTTACATAATTTGAACATTTTTACAATATTTCTTCCTTAAATGCATAAGGTCATTGTTCGTTCCTACTATGAACATTTGGTCAAAGTTAGTTACATTCTCAGAAACTAATCCCTTTATTCAAACATCGAGTTTTGACAAAGTATAAATTTCTTATCATTAAATAATCTGATCATGAAAACCGACGTATAAATACCTTCTATTATTTAGCACGCATTATAACATAGCAACCATAGAAGGGGAAAAAAAGGTGCATAAAGTATTGTTTCTTTTATATTACTATTAATATTAGATGATTGTTTTTAATGTAAAAAAAAAACCTTTTTGATTCTATAGTTTCATATTCTTATTTTGATTCTATAGTTTTTTATTCTTATCTTTGGTATTCGAATTGTTGTAAAAAATGTAACATCGTGGAACGAGTGGCTTCAAAATCCACTCCTAATTATGTAAATTTGTATTCTTTTTGCTAACGGTTTAATCCTTTTCAACCAGTTAGTCGTTTTTAATGCATTGGATCATTTTTGTACGTAATATTTTATGTGGCACGTATTTAGTTTGGTTTTTAAATCGATGCATGTTTATATATATATATATATATATCGATTTAAATAGTTATATTTGCATTTGAGTTTTTGTAGAATCAAGTCTAGTTTTTGTAGAACCAAGTCTCTTATGTAAAAATCAATGGGAGTCTTAAAATATTGAGTGAATTTCATGTATACCTTTCCTAAACATGTAAATATCATATATATCAAAAGCATGTTTTAAAACCATTGTACATAATGTATTTATTTATTGTAAAATAATTATTAAAGTAAAACAAATAAGATAAGATCTTGACCACATGATCATGATAAAATTGATGCACGAAGATTCATAAAACACAAGTGTATACACTGATCCATAAAAATTTTTATAATGTACAACGATTTTCAGTTAAGAAAAAAATAATTATTTTATTTATTTTACTTTAATACTTATTTTATTTGAATCAGAATATATGTGTATATATAAATATATATATATATATATATATATATGTGTGTGTGTGTGTGTGTGTGTGTATGATATTTAGGAGATTTATAAAGAGATACGTGAAATTTTTCTAAAAATATTTGAATGTGAATGGATTATTTTTTTTTTGAAAATTGAAAATATTGAGACTTTATAGAGTCTTAAATCCCTCAAGTATAAATGCATTTATTGAGAATTTACGGAGTGCAAAGGGAGGGAATCGTGGGGAACACCGTTCCGCTAGAGAGGTACCGCGAGGGACGGGACCGATTTGGTGACAGTTATGCCTCTTTAACTCGTCTACTTTTTCTCTTGTCTTTTTTTTTTTTAATTAAAAAATAGGTGTAAAATGAGGGAATGAAAGGGAGAGATATTCATTGCATGAGGAAGAAGAAAAGATAAAATAGGAAGATTGTGAAAAATAGGTGATGAGAAGACGAACACTCCCCACATAGTGATGGTTGGTTGTTTCATTACTTTAATCTTAGATATTTTGTTTTAGGAAAATGATATATTATTTTAAACTTTAGCCTAATAATCTCATAATTTTATATTAAAATTTGATATGTTTAATTCATTTATTCTCTTATCATTTCATTCTTTGATTTTATATTTTTTTTTTATGTGTTTTGATCATGTAATAATTAAAAAGAAATTATTATGAGCATCTTAAAGAGAAACGAGTGCCTTTTTGCTAGGAAATACGGTTAAGGTGATGGACCTGATGCCTGATGGTAGTATATAGTGGGGGCCCAAAGTCTGACGTTAGTCACGCCGGTTGCATGTGAGGTTTAAGGTGGGGGCCCATATTCCGGTTTTGATGGATGTACGAGGGAGCGAAGCAAAATAGGGGCCCACATAGCTGCTTTCCACTACTTATACAACGTGGTTGCTCGTTCGTTACGCGTGGCTTACTATACTTTGCATGTAAGTAATCATCATCATTATCTTAATCATCTTGTGTTTTATTAATTAATTCTCATTATCATTTGATAAATTAAGTATTATTAACAACTATTAGGTGTCTTTTTAGCATTTTATATTGAAAGATGCTACGACTTACATATATGTGGTTAAACTTATAAACGAACTAAATAAATACGAACGAGGTCTTGTGTATATTTGTTCATTTAACTCAACGAACGATTTATGATGGATTAATGAACAGAAACCTACGTTCATGTTCGTTCATTAAGAAATTGGTTCGTTAATGTTCGTTTGTGTTCATTAACGAACACAAACAAATAAACATATAATTAAAAGCTTTTGTATTCAAATTCAACTTTACAAAACATTTGTTTTCTATAACAAAGATGGATTGTAATGGAACAGTTATTTAGATTACATGTAAGTGGCAGTAAGACCATTAAGAGTAGATTGATAACATGAACAATATGATAGTGGATGACATATAACTGTAAACCAAACAAAGTTATCCTCATTTTATTCATGCGTAGCTCAAAAGCTTCAACATGTGATTTAAAGATAGATATATGATAAAATGAAATACTATACAACCACTCTTTGTTTATTTAGATATATATCTTTGTAGATCATATAACTATATCAATTGTGTATAAAACGATACTCACTCAATGCTAGCTAGCTCATCATTAGCGACATATACCGGTTTTCTGTCATATGGCTTCACGAAAAGATGGATATACGATACTTGGTTGGTGAATTGTTGAAAGAACATGTTCTAACTTAGTAGTCGACATTATTCTTATCAATCCCAAAAGGTAATGGTTAAGTAATTTATGCTTGCAAGGAATTTTAGTTTTTACTTGTGGTTCAAAGTTAGAACTTGTTTTAATATGGGTCATGTCCAAGATCGGGGGCAACTTAGGGGTGTTCAACAAATGGATTTAAGTTGAAAAAACCGAAAATTAAATCAAATATATTGAAGTCGAAATTTTGAAACTGATTTGGTTTTTTTTTATACTTTGGTCTGGTTTGGGACCAAATCAAATTCGCAATATGGTTTATGATTTGATTTAGGAATTTTAAATCGAAAATCAAATTCAGTTACCTACATATATACATTTAAAATAACTTGTAATATCTAATAAGTATTAAAGTTTATAATGCATTATATTTTTTTTATGTTGCTAATAATAAATCTACATAATTTGAAGATAATTTGGTTTATTCTTAATTAATTAAGTTTGATTTGAATTTCGGTTCGAACTTCCATAATTGTCAAATTGAAGAAACGAAATCAAGAAAATCAAAGAAACCATAAATGGAATCATTGAACACCCCTAGGTGTATGAAAACCACATGGTTTACAAGTTACTAAACATTTCTACTTTTTCGTTTAGTGCGCGTTTAGTTACAGAAAACATACTTTAATTTTCTGTTTTTATTTTTTAAAGAAATGAGTTTTCTATTTCTAGAAAACCCTTGAAAATTTTGAAAACGCGTTTAGTGACAATTTAAGAAAACACTAAGAGTTTTTCATTTCTAAAGTGATAAATATTTATAAAACAATAAAAAAATGTTTTCAAGTTTTCCATTGAAAAGTAGAAAATATTATTTTTAGTTTTCTTAGATTTTTTTTTTTTTTTAAAAACTATGATTTGATCGTGTTTTTTGTTTTTCATATTTTCTGGAAAAACAAAAATAAAAAACAAATGGTGTTTTCCAACATTTAGTGTCCACGTATTTTTGTTTTTGAAGTTACTATACGTCTTTTCATAATTTCATCTATAAATTAAAGCCCAATGTTGAATTAAATTCCAATAATCAAATTGGACCCAAAAAGTATACTAAACTATAAAAAGAAACAAAAAATGGTCCATATCCCTTCCTTCCCACCGAGCTGAAAATTAAAAAGGGGAGCAACAAGGTTCTTGTTTTCGTTTTGTCCACTTAAACTTTAGGATTGTTTGTTGCTATTTTCGTTGTCAATTCAAATTTGGTTTTAGTTTTGTCCATTGCAACCGTTACAGTTAAAACCGGGCCTCAAATTGTCGAGTTTGAGTTTAGAGGAGAAAAAATAAGTTAGAAACTTACAAGTTACAACAAGTTGAGTTTGAATTTACATGATCCCGACATTAATTTTTATTGAGTTACATTATAATTTTTTATTGAACTTAAAAGGAACAACATAAATTTCAAGTTACATTATAATTTTTTATTTTTTATTTATTTATTTATTTTTAAAAAAAGTAGAGTATAATATTTCATATCTCAAAAAGAAATAAACAATGACTACAAATAGAGAAAAGTTACTAGTTGACACACCTAATATTCTTTGAACATGTAGCGTGACTATTAGTCCACTAATTACATAGTTAGAATGTCATTAAGTAATAAATAGTATGGAGTAATAACTAATTCAAATTTAAATCATAATGATGTCCGCACGATAAAGCGACGATGATGGTGGTGGCGGCAAGTAGTGTAGGTTATTGATGTAAAAAAATCTTTAAGAGTATTATATGAATGTCAAATAGAGATGTTTATAATAATGAATAAAGGTGAAAGACATTTTAAGTAATTCAATCCTATAATTTTGAAAAAAAAAAAGGGAAGGGGGAGGGGGGTATTTTATATAGTAGTATAGATAAACCATCTAATTGTCATTCACCAAAAATAAAAAGCAATGTTAATGAACTTGTATAAATCTTAAATTTCCTAAAGCCCGATTCGAGATTGGCTTAAGGAAACTTTTTTAACAGAATAACTTACTCCTAGTTTACTATATATCGAATAATTTAAACTACTTCTATGCTCGAGAATCAGGATTGAACATGAGTACTCCACTTTGAGACTTCCCCTTTAAGAGGCATGAACCTCTACCAAGTGAACTAACCTCACATTGATATTAGATTAAGGATATTGATCGATCCATGTAAATGAAATCAAATTTACCACTAAACACAATCTTATAAGTTTTCAAAATTTATGGAGTATCTAGTTTTAAGAAATTGGTTTCATATATGTTTTTAGTATTACTTCAAGGCTGTCTTAGATATGGCTATTAAAGCGAACACTATAGACTAAAATTTTGATGTAACAAAATATCATAAACAAAAGTTTGAATCTTAAAATGTAATATATTAGAATATACATGGTTGTTAAAATCACTATGTGAAGTTGGATCATACAATATGTGGTTGCAGTGCTAGTAGCTGTAAAGCTGAAAGATGAATATTTTAGTTGTAAAGTATTAAATATGTGTCGGATTAAATAGCTAGAGTTGCAGCCGAAAAAGATTGGATCGATAACTATCGCACAAAGAAAGAAAAAATAATATATGTGATTAATTTTAGCAGACTTATATTCTTAACATCTGTTTTTAACATGTAACAGATCAAATGTTAAAATTATGAGAGAAAATATGAAATTTATATCTCAATACTAGATTTTTAAGTATATTTTTAAGTTTCCCAAATTGATCATATTTACTCTCACACAAAATGTACTACCAAAAGGTTTGGTACTATAAAGAAATTTTAATTACATGGTCCATTGGATTTAACTAGGCCCTTCAATAATAAGGTATATATATGGGCAATAATGATCATTCGTCTTAGCCTACCATCTTGTGGAGTTTGGAAAAAATTTAAACCCGTAACAGTTAACTTGAACAAAGTTTTTTGTAATGGTCTCACCAAGCATATATGCTAGGACCAAAGTTGAAAATCTCGTGACACGGATTCGACTCGGCGAGGAGGGAGTCGGAAGTTTTTGGAGATTCGGACTCGACTCGGAAATTACTCGGATTGAGATTTTTTATATAAACATAATTATTTTTGAAATTATTTGTAATAGGACTTTAAAAATATATTAGAAACTTAAAACTTAAACATAATTATTTATAAATAATAACATAATACTTCAAAGCTCGAATATTAAACATAATATTAGTTGATAGATTTACTCTTCATCGTCATTTTGTCAGTATCAAGGTTGGAGAACTCGTGACTCGGACTCGATTCGGCGAGGTGAGGAGTCGGGAATTTATATCAAATACTCAGCCGACTCGAAAAAGTTTTACAACCTTGGCTAGAATTATGAGAATGAATATGTGTCTTTACTCTTTAGCAACCTTGAATATACACACATGCCTTGTAGGCCTTGAATCTTGATTGTTAACTATAGGGCTGTCAATCGGGTCGACCCGCGTCGGGTTGACGGGTTGGCGGGCTGAAAATCTCTGACCCTAACCCGACCCATTAAAAGTTTCAGGTCAGAAATCTCAACCCTGACCCGACCCGGGTCAAC
>JAOEHQ010031604.1:0-13194 GCA_025447715.1 Asclepias incarnata | reverse complement strand
TTGTTAGACAGATGTTTAGCAAGTATGATAGTTTGGCTGTTTTTAAGGTAACTTTTTTTTGCCCCCACCCCCATAAAATTCTGGATCCGCCACTGCATGGTGAACAATACATTCCAATTAACAAATATAGCGTGAAAAGAAAAAAAAAAAAAACCACAAATTCATTAAAAGACTCACCAAACTAAAAGTAACAATACTTTGGAGACAATTAGAAATGATAATAGATAATTCTGTTTTTGAATTGTTAGGACAAAATTTTTGACTTCATCTGTTTTTTTATATCAAAAAATTAAATAACATGTATATATATATGTTATACAGATGGCCGCACGATGCGGCGATGATGGTGGTGGTGACGACTGGTGGTGGTGGTGACGGCGAATAGTGTAGGATATTGATGTAAATGTAATTGATGTCAAAGGGGGTAGTATATGCATTTTAGGAGTTGAGAGATAAATGTTGTAAATTAATTCATTAAAGATATTTTTGATAGACCAAATTTGTTAATAGTTAAGTGTGTTGATTGTATGAGATATTTTTGACATTTCAAAATCAAAATGATTGAAAGGGGAAAGGGGCATTACGCTTTATAATGGATTATATAAATATAACGTTTATATTGACTCTCCTTTATCAAAAATTATCTATCAACATAACATAACAATAATTTGTATAACTCATACGTTAATTTTCCATAGATGGTGTCATATACAAATATAACATATAACAATCATTTAACAAATATACAAATATAAAATATAACAATCATTTAACAAATAAGTGTAGGAAACAAAAATAAATAAAGAGGTATTTTTATTTAAAAATTGAAACTCAAAAACGGAAAAAAAAAATAAAAAAATCTATGCTGGAAACCATCCAGCCGTGCAGTGGTGAATATAAGGCTGTTCCATAGCTAAGTTTATGTGTGGAACACTCACATTTTTTATTTTAAATCCACAAAATTCATAGGGCCAGGTCATTTATTTATTATACAGCAAATATTAAAAAAAAATTGGTATGTAAAAGATTCCATACCCAAGCTTAGGTATTAAGTATGGAACAATATTATATTTACTTTTTCCTAATAATAATAATAATATAATTATTATAATTATTTGCATAGACACTAAACGAGAGATATAGATAGAGAGAGAAGAGAGCCGTGCACATGGTTACACGATAGCATGTGAAGCCAGACTACTCTTTTCAATTTTTATTATTTCTAATGAATATTCCTTTTCATTACTTATGTTTTATATCTATATCTATTTATATTTATATATATTTGTCATTAGTTTTGGTTTTATTTCTTCAATTCAAGTTGTGATTAAATGAAATTTACACAAATCTAATTCATTATTCGAAATTAATAATCCGATGGCAAAACAATAAAATGGCTATAAAGTTGTAAGTATATGTTTAAATACATTGCGAGCCATGTTTTTACACATTTCAATTCTGCTTTTTAGTGAAATCAATAATTTTAATACATTTAGTAAAACATGATTTAAATCAACCTCCTTTATGTATGTGCAAGACTCAATATTACGACTTATCAGTGTTTAATCTATTACTCTATTGAAACTTTAATCCGACTAATTAATTAAGGTAATCTTGTAAGAAGGTCAACTAACCATATATAGTTAATCCGGACATGGTTATTGAATGGTTTATTCATGTCGACTTCTTTACCATTCGAAGTAGAATTAAAAAAAAAAAATCATGATGAGTAATAGGAGGTGTATGTCGATATACTTTGAAAATTGAAAGTGCATGAACGTACCAAGAGTTAAGCATAATTGTTGGGTTGAAAAATATGAATAAAGACTATTATTAACCGAGTTAATTGTGTCACCCATTTACTCGTTAGTTCCAAAATGAATAAAGACTTTGCATTATGCATGCCAATTTGTTCCTTATATATTCACACGTCACACCCACGATCAATATTTATTGAAAGTGTTAATTAACAATATACAAACGATATGTATATATATATATATATTATTTTCAGAAATTTTTTTTGTAAAAACCGTGAGAACTCCTAAATTAAGTATTGGATCACATGTTTTTACAGTTCATTCACATTTGAAACCTTATAAAAGTTAGTGTTGTAGAAGAAATTTTATTTCATAACCGTATATATAGCCGTTTGTTCACATGTGAACGAAAATGCAAACAAATTCATCCACAAGTGACCAAAAGGCTATTTTGAAGGTTTTGAAAAAAAATTCTTTTACAGCATGAACTTTTATAATATTTCACATGTGAATGAACTTTAAAAACATGTGATCCAATCCAATACATAGTTTAGGAGTTCTAAATGGCAACAATGAATTTTCGGTTAGCATCATGAGGAAATTTATTGATTCTTGTACCCTTTTTTCTGTTCTAACACCTACTAGATAGAACTCATATGTTCCATCTAAAGTTAACATCTTTGTTTCGAGACTCTTATTAGATAGGTTGCCTACCCGTTTAAATTTGTGTGATAGAGGCGTGAATATCCCATCTATATTATGCCCTATTTGGGCGGAAGATTTTGAATCTACTTCACACAAAGGAAGTTTGGTATTTTATTACAAAATGGTTAGATGTTGCCCTCCCAAATGATTCGAAACCTCAAGCTCTGATGCAGCATGTAGATTCCTTCATCTTTTCAACAATTGCAAAGAAAACATTGAAACGTTCATTAATGCAACGTGATGGAACATGTGGCGATCTCGAAATGAAAAATTCTTTGCGCCAACAAAGAAGAATAGTGACAATTTCTTTGATTCCATTGTTGTTCAATCTTTTGTTTGGTACAAGAACAGGAACTGAAAGAACCATATCTCAGATGGGAAGATTGGCTTTAGAATCCTCTATTATTCTGTTCGTCTATAAATATTTGTTGTAGCTAAGTTGCTTTGTTTGTTTTTAGAGGCGAATGTTGGATTGAGGCCTCAGGACTTGTTTTTGTTTAATATAAATTTATGTATTTCATTATAAGAAATTATTTTACACTTTTAATATAAACCAATATTTTAAAATAACTCTTTGAAATTTTATTTTAACTTAGTTATTTGAATATCTCTCCAATTCAATTACACCAACACGACAAATTGACAACTACCACAAAAAACCATCAAATATCATAAAAATTTATAAAAATTGTTGAAGGTTATTCCAAGTAAATATATCTCACTCTATTTTCTCACTTTACAAACTCCATATATTGATACAACTTTAGATATGTATCAATGGAGTTTGTAAAGAGAAAACAGAGTGAGAAAGTGTAAAGGTAAGAGAAATATTTTCAATATATGCATATGGGAATTATGGTTAAAAGTCTTACAATTATTACTTAAAAAAAGTAAAATTTTAATTTATGTCGACGTTAAAGAATACGATTATGTACACTTTTATATAAATAGAAACTATGTATATATTCTTGTTTCCCCTTTTTGTTTTCTTTCTAAAAGCGGGATATTGCAAAACCTTCCTCTCTCTTTCTGTAGAAATCCAACAGGTTATTGCTGTTCGTATGTTGGTTGTATCATCCACCATTAGACAACCTCACATCAAAACATACTATACTATACGTACAATTATGTGCAATATATAATAAACTCTATCATAAACCTTTCCCAAATTTCATAATATTTTTTCTAAATTTATCACAAAATATCTCATCGATCTTCATGTCTTTTCTCTCTTCTGAACCCATGTTCTTTGGCTATGAAGATCAGCACAACCACCATCCTCATCATTTCCAAGGTCCTCTCCAATGTCTCCCTTAATTATTATATATATATATATATATGTGTGTGTGTGTGTGTGTGTGTGTGCATGAGTGTGTGTGTGTGGTCAAGAATAATTGAGTTAATATATGTTTTTTCCGTGTGATCAATTTCTCATAAATTTACAGGTCTTGATCCACTCATGATGAAAAGATCGATGTCATACTCAGGAAGAGAAGGGTGTGAAGAAACGAACGTTGCTGGCGACGTTGAGACGTCGGACGACGAGGGGTCACAACTTGGAGAAAAGAAAAGGAGACTGAACCTAGAACAAGTGAAGGCTTTGGAGAAAAGCTTTGAGTTAGGGAACAAGCTTGAGCCAGAACGAAAACGGCAACTGGCTCGGGCTATTGGGTTGCAGCCAAGGCAAGTGGCTATATGGTTTCAAAATAGAAGGGCTCGTTACAAGACTAAACAATTAGAGAGAGATTATAATGTGTTGAAGAGACAATATGACAACATTAAAGCTGATAATGATGCACTTAAAAACCACAACAACAAACTTCATGCACAGGTAACTCTAAATTTGACTTACTTTGGATACGAGATCATTATATCAAATTAACTTCATATTCTTTCTTTGTTAAACAGAACAAATTATTTCATGGGACTGTTAAAGTAACAAGTTTTTTTTTTTTTTTTTATATATATATATTCATGGTACAATCTTTGTCACATTATTTTGTAAACATTTCTCGATGAGGAATGCTAGATCTACAAACTGATTACAAACAAAAGTTTACAAACACATGTGGCATGTGATGTGGACCAATCAACAAAGAAAGAGAAAGAAGAAAGAGAAAAAATGACTTGATTTGATTGATGGAAGATTTGTTTGTAATTAGTTTGTCAACCTAGCATTTCTCTTTCTCGATTTATTTTTAGGGACAGGTACATGTCTATCTTGTTTTTCCATATAGGTCAGCGTGGCGTAGTCAGGAAATTATGTCTAAAGGGCCGAACATATGAATTTATGTTTTATGAGTGGGTCAATTAACTTCGAACTAAACTAATACATAAAAAATAATACTATAAATATAGAGTTTTATAGACATTGTGAGGGTCATGGACAACCTTCGTCTCCATGTGGCTTCGCCACTAAGTCCACATACGTGTTATATCGTTTATGATATAACACAAAACAAATATATTGGAAGTTGTTTAATTTCATTGATGTGATGTTTGAATTCAGTTGATGGCTTTAAAAGGTCAAGAATCAAATGGATTTAGAGCCATGGTGAATTTAAACAAAGAAACAGAAGGATCTTGGAGCAATGGAAGTGACAACAGTTGTGAAGACAATAACACACTGTTTTACACCCAAATTTTAAATAATCTTCCCAATGATGCGTCGATGATAAGCAGCTTAACTCAGCAGTATCTCCTTGGTCAGCCATTGAATCAAACGGTGGTTACCGGAGACGAAGGATTCGGCAACATGCTTAATGGTATGGAGGATCAACCAGCTAATTTCTGGCCATGGCCAGAAGGTGATACACCAGCATCCTCATGAATTATAAATATTTTCTTTCAATTTTCATTCCTTCATTTTCTTGAAATTTTTAGTGTGATAAAATCATCCTTTTTGTTATTTAATTAATTGATGTATATTTGTGCATTCAATCCTATAAACTAGTTCTTGTACTTTGCGATGCTGTAACATCTTAATCTTAACTATATATATATGTGCTTGCTAAACACTGTTTATAATTATCTTATTATTAGTAACATGAAAGTATAATTAAATTAGAAAATGTAAGATGCTACTATAAGAAAATTGATTACTTTGATAACATTATAAGGCCGGTCGTCCCAACCATCACCACATCCTCATCTTATCCTCACCGTCACATCAGCGTCACATCACCAAGAACATCCCCAAAAATACCCTTACCATCCATATACCTCAGCTCATCATCACCACATCCTCAACTCATCCTCATATATATAATATATTTCTCCAAAAAGAAAAACAAAATGCACGTTGAAAAAAGGACGACAAATCACGACGCGGGTCGTGCCAACCGCGTCGTACCATGCATATCCCACGACATCTTCAGGACGCCATGGTTGGGACCAGCCTAACAAATGAAGTCACAATAACAAGTAACTGTAATACAACTCTATATAGCCTAATGGTGAAGAATGTACGCTGAAGTCACAATTTTAAATTTTGTAGGTATATTTCTTTAATCAGTGCGACTTACCTCACACATATTGACTAAAGGGTCGGTTATTGGTTACCATTTTGAACTATTGATCTCTAAGTTTTTTTTTTTTAAACGCTTAGGCCTCTCCCAACCCAGAATTTACATTCTCAAATTCTCACTGCCACATCAGCGTCACATCATCCATTCCTTCCAGAATTTACCCAGAATTTACCCCCTACCAACCATACAACCATTCTCCCCATATTCTCAAATTCTCACTGCCACATCATCGCTACATCATACACCATCTCTTTATTTAATTAT
The DNA here is from genome assembly GCA_025447715.1 of Asclepias incarnata. NCBI lineage: Eukaryota > Viridiplantae > Streptophyta > Magnoliopsida > Gentianales > Apocynaceae > Asclepias > Asclepias incarnata. The sequence goes on along the minus strand of JAOEHQ010031604.1, from coordinate 6,938 downwards.
ATATATATATATATATATATATATATATATATATACATATATAGATATATATAAGACATACACACACACAATCTTTTGAGAAAGCACGTTCTCCACAGAATGTTGTCCCAGAAAGTGCCCCAGAACACACCCCGTGCCATTGGCATTCTGGGGAGAAAGCCAGAACGCACCAGAACGCGGCCTTCGTGCCATTGGCATTTTGAGAATGTGGCGAGAAAGCTTGAGAACGTGATGAGAAAGCTCCCGTTGGGAGTGGTCTTAGTAAGCTCAACAGTGTATCGGAACTAGTTATCCTGGATCTACCCACCGTCCATAGTTCGAACCTCATAGCGAGGGAACCGTGAAGCGCCTTCCATCTGCACGATCGGGTGGGAACTGGGCAAACCTGTAAACCGTCCCTTGTGACTCGGGATCGAACACAATGTCCAATCATTCATTGCCCTCCAATATCTGACAAAATGATGTAAGTGAGAATCGAACTCGGGTCTATTCAACCACAAGGAATGAGCTTTATCACTACTTCAATTTTGCTTGATGATGGATCTCTAAGTTTTAAACACTTGATCAAATAATTTCAATATTAATGCTTAATTAACTATGTAAAACAATTTGAAATTGTAATCCACTTATATAAAATTTAATCTTCATTTGAACATTAAGTTAAAAGAAGTTTATAAGGAAATATCCAAATATATTTACATGAAAGATGAAAGATGATATATACATTACAAAAATTAATTAATCATTAATCATACACCACTAAAAGTGTATATTTCACCTCACCATTTGTATAAATTGTTAGTTAATTAAACACTTAAACCATGTAAGAACATAAGGATGATACAAATATAATTAAATATAGGTATGAGTAGATAGATTAGTTTATCTTAGTGTTTTTAGTACCCAACTTCCGTTAAAAAAGTCTCGAATTCATGTGATTTGCAAGTTAGGTAAGTGTCATTGCTCTACTGGCATGTATGGGTTATAATAATTTAAAAACATATAGTTAAATGAAATAAAAAGAAGAAGAATTATTATACTTTTGCATCCTCAATATTAAAGTAATAACGAAGTCACCACTTTCCCATTATATATGGTGTTTGAGAAGAAGATTCTACTTCTATGCATGTGCTACGAAATTAAACAAACTATATCATACTACATAATAATTTGAGAATACAATTAATAATGTAAGTTAAATAGCTTTGCATTGATATTAAAATTAACTATTAATATTAATATAATATAATGTTATAGAAAAGGATAATTAAAGTTTTATACTTTCTTATATAAAATTGTAAATCTTTTAAGAAAAGAAAATTAGTACATATTATAAGTAGCAGGTTGGCTTTTAGTCTCAAGTGGGGCTTTTTCGACACAATCACACTTTCCTTTTATACGCACATAAGTGTAGAGTGGATGATTTATGAGACATGTATTGTGTTGATTATGTTAAGATATATGATGATATACCCCTCGTCTGTACGAAGGCATTCATGTACAAAGCTCAAGTACGAAGGATCGCTATAAAGATGGAATGTATAAATCCTTTCCCCTAATATCGGGAAGGTGTGTCCCGCAAGTAAGGGATCACACCAAAATCGGAACATAAATAACAATCTCAATCATGACTAAATAAAGATAAAATCTTATCTTAAAAGCATAGGATCTATCTCTAAATAAGAAGATCCTATATAAGGGGAAACACCCTATCATTGTTCGGCATGATGACTACCACAATCACAGCCGCATACTACACTTCACCATTGGCGTATAGAGAGTTCTCTACCTTCGGGGAATCGCCAACAAAACCATAATCACCCTTAGATCCCATTTTAGCACAAGCGCGGTTTGGTGTTCAATCAGAAAGAAAATAATACAACACACCCCGGGTCCAATAACTCATCTAAGTTAGAGTATCTCATGAGGCAATTTCTATAGTGATTAAATGCAAAAAAAACATACATAAGATTAGTAACGAATTTACAACGCATACTAAAACCTGGTCCACCTCAACCCAAACTTGTTTTGATCCGTTAGTCGTTACCGTATTCGCGCTTGACCCATATATCATGTCACCTCTAGCTTATGTCCATTCATAATTTGAAAGTGTAACAGAGAAACAGAAAAAAGAAAAAAAAAGAAACGAAATACAACAACGTTCAAGAAGGCTGGGACTAAGAAATGATTGTTATTTCATTCCATCATCGTTTACACATGAGTATGAGACTCTATTATCAAAAGAATAATTGGAAAAGGAAAATACCACCATTTGCCAACGCCAAAACTAATGTACGTGCTAGACTGCTAGTCTTCATTAGCTCCAAAGTTAAATGCCTGAATCCTCAGCAGAGCAACTCTGTATACACACATCCATTCATTTTTATATAACTTTGGACATTTTAAAGTAAAAAATTCATTGTCATGAGTCATGACATGCCCATTTTACAACCTCTAATTCTTTGAAACATGGATAGCATACCTTCCGATCAACGTACACCCTGCCATTTCATACTTTTCCGATGAGCAAGTCTTTTAGTTAAAGATATGTGACTTTATATCAACAAATACGTAGGAAAAGTACCAACTATATATGCTCTTTATATCAAATAAAGTAGCAACTATTTTATTACCCAACCAAGTAGCATCATATAAAGGGCTGGTTATATCTTCTTTCACATTTCTTGCCATTAAGCCTCGCATGACTCGGCCAAGACATTTGATCCATACCAGAATTTGAGGTATCTGGAACTTTCTTTCTAAGATAAGAGAGAAGGTAGATTTTTTATGTAGTGTTAGCTTACAAAAATTGTACATCATGCATATAAATATATACTATTAGATACAGTAGTGTTTACTCACAATTAAAGGTTACTTTTTATATATATAATATAATTACTTGCGGGCATTGAAAATATTTATTTAACGCAGGACTTATTTTTTAAAACAAAATCCACTGCCTCCATATCCTCCATAACATATTCTCCTCTTTTTTCCTTCTCCTCAAAACCACCAACATACCCCTCTACGTTAGCATTGTGGAACCGCCACTACTGACGATCCTCTGGAATCACCATCGTCCTGCCACAACTCACAACATCTATCTCCCTTGGCTATCGGCACTCACAAGATCGATGGTAAGTTTTATTGATTTTTATTTTTGAGTTCGGATCTAGGTTTTGGCTTTTTTACTGTTAGTGAAAAATTTAGGTTTTCAATTTGGATACTTATGTTTTTTTTGATTTGCTATGCCATTTGATAGTTGAGATTTGTTGCACCTAGTATGTAACTAACTATTCATACTAGCATAAAACAGAGAAATAATATATAAATTCAGAGTTGTTGCTGGTCCGTGTTCAAAGTATATATCTCCTGTAACACAAGTTGTATGACTTGCAAATCCCGAAATTATAGGCTAAAAATTCTCAGGTATAACTTGGTATTATAAACAACCGCATTGTTCAATTCATTCATTCATCCAATTACAAACCACAACTCCAAAGCTAAAAGAATAAATCTGTCTAGTAACAATAAGAGGGAAAGGGGCGATCGGGTGCTAGTTTCTCGTGGGAGAAAGACGTGTCTAGCAAGAGTTTCTTGCCTCTTATTTTCTGTGTTCCATTTTTATAAACATGCTAATCTTGCTATGCGTTAATTTTGAGCGCCAGTGATTGTATGTGTTGGATTCCCTAAGATCAAACATGTATTACTCTACTATCTATCATTTTTCTTGATGTTTTTTTTAAGGTAGCAATATGGGTGGGGTGGTACGGGCTGGTTGGGTATTAGTCTACATTGGCTATATGCTTGCTTTCACAAGTTTGGAGATTTTGCATGATGTTTGCTGACAATCTTGGGATTTGGCCCTTTATCCTTGATAAGTTTGTTTAAGCTCTCCATGATTATGCGAGTTTCATGATAACTTTGATTTTCTTCATTCAATTCCAAGACCCCTTACAGGAGTACCCTTTTTCCAGGATTCAAGAATATTGGGAAAGGTTGCTCTTTTAAGGTTGATCATAAGAATTCTCTGTAAGGATACCCTCTGGTAGTCTAGGACCAAATCGGTACCCGGTTGCTAACCCTGAAGGTGGTCATCTTCAGATTGTCGAAGGGGTAAATTCTCTTCCTTTTTTAATCTTACAAAATCTCTTGATATATTTTGTGGATTGTTACGATTGTCTGCAATATTGTTGCTATATATATTGACAAAGGGCTTCTTTTAATATGCAGATAGGTCATAGGTGGGGCTTTGACTTACACAATTAGCTTAAACATCTAAATCCATTAACATGGCCTGAAGTACTTTGACAGTTTGCTTTATAAGCTGGATTTGGACCTCAGCTGAAGAAACATATAATGAAACGTTCAAGCTTGACTGTAAATGATAAGGTGCATATAATGTTTTTTTTTGTGATTCAATCATTGTTTCGGGTCTAAGTTTATGGATATTAGTCTACGTTAGATCTTCATTTTTATTTTCTGAAAATAACATTGCTATTAGATTTTTAAAACGCTCTTGTATTACATCGGGAAGAAGGATGGGTAAATAAAGCTTAGTGGTTCAACTAAGAGGTTGTAATTTCGATCTATCTACTGAAAAAGGGTTGCTTTATCCCAAACAGGCCAACATGGAATCATGGATAAAATTTAGAACCTGGGCTAAAAATGAAATGTCACTTGGTAAAACTCAAAACTCTGCCATTATGTATGTTGATAGTGTAGTTTTTTATTTACAATATATGTAACAAAAATTAATTGCATAAAAATTCTCAAAGCATGTTAAGCGGTCAACTGGACCTAACTATAACTAAAGTTAACTTGTATATCTATTGAGTTACTGGGTTGTTGGTGCAGGGTAAAAGGCTGTGATAAGGTAATTACCATGCTATGGAATGGTTAAGCTGGCGAAAAAGGAAAGACTCTGAAGGAAAGACTACCGAGTCTAAAAAGCCTATCGTTGTCAAATAAGGTTGTTCATTTTTGGATAAATGTAGTTCTCATTCCCGAACTATGACTTTGTATGGATCATAATAAATATTAACTTTGTATTCGATACCTATATGGCTATATATAGTTTAAGTTTTTGAAAAATATGTTGTTTGGTTGCAAAATTTGGTTGTCAAATGAGTATATATAGCTGGTGTTTTGTTGAGAAATTTCGTTGTTGAATATGTTTATATATAGTAGCAGGCTTTGAAGCAGGTGGAAGAAGTTTTTAAAAAAACCGATTATTAATATGAAAGTGGTCTCTATGTGTTTAGAGAGAACCGGTTGGGTGAAAGAAAGTGGTCTTTAAACATAGTATGGAAACTTGTTTTAAACTTAAAAATGGTGTGTAAACATGACAAGGAAACCGGTTTTTACTTTTTAATAGAAATCGGTTGTAAAAGGGCTTTCTAAAGCCCTTTAAAACAGGTTCCCATTACCTTTTTTTGTAGTAGTGATTGTCATTAATTGACACATGTATTTTTGACCCATAAAATTCTACACCAAATTTTCTTATAAGAAATTTCCTTATTAAATATATCTAACAAAAATACTAAAACAGGATTGCTGCGTTCTTTAATTGACACATGGCACATTACTTAATGTGTCCCTTAATCTATACTTAATGTGCAGCTAAAAGTGAAGAGGAGATTATTGCTAGAAAACTTAAAGAAGAAATTAGTAGAATTCGTGGGATGCACGCGAATAAGATGAGGTTTACGGCAACCAGGATGTCACCTATAAAGAAAGAATGCGTTGGTGGAGAAAGAAGTAACGCGGGTGCAGGGGGTCTTAGTGCGGCCGAGAAGGAGAAAATGCTTAAGGTTTCATGGGAGAAGGGTGGTTTGAATTATACTGCACAAAGATTGAGGGAGATATTTGAAGGATTTGGTGAGGTGAAGGATGTGGTTACTAGGAGTTCCAAGAAAAAAGAATCAGCGCTTATCGTCATGGGTACTAAAGAAGCAGTTGTAAGTTGTTTAGTCAGATTGATTTGAATAATATTATACGATGTTTCCACATGAACATGGGTTCTGATTTTTTATTTTTGGCAGGTTGCTGCGACTGGAACTGTGTGTGGAGATCTTTCTAATCCTTTGCTTGTTGTACCCCTTCAACCAGCCGGGGCTACTTTGTTCCCAACAGCCCGTGAGCCTGTGAAACCTGACGGTCCACAGCTTAATGAGCACCTGGTTGGTGCTGGGTATCAAGCATTTGAAGATTCGTTCTTCCAAAAACTTAAAAAGGTTTAACATGCTCTCGGATCTCCCTGTTCATGTTATTCTAAATTAGCCTGTTTCATTGGCTTTTTAGTTCAGGCAGCGCAGCTATTTGTAAGCAACTTCTATATTAAAATGTTCAATATCTTAATCTAGTTTTTAAGGGGATCAGTTTGGTGGTCATAAATCGTATTCATACTGATGGATTTTGGCCTATATTTGACAGAGTCTGACCGTTGGCCGAGTAGTAAGTCTGAGTAGGGCCTAGGCGCCTTGGTCAAGGGCCCAGTAGCGATTATTCGGCGAGTAATCAGCCGTCTAGGCTGATTTCTATAACCATGCTTGTTAATTTTTGCTGAAAGCCGCCCCACGGAAGCTGCAACATGTTATCCATAGTTGCTGGCCAGTTTGTTCTATGTAAACATTACATGGAGAGTTAGCAACCTTTTCTAAATTAAACCTACTGCATATAAGTATACAGACATCTGGAAAAAATTTACATTTACTCCCTGGGATGAAGTTAGACAAAGAGCCAGACGGTATGATATACAAGTTTATAGGGAAACTATTGTGGATCGGTTTAGCAGGTTGGACATCTGGTTGAAACTGGTACTTCTCTATTACGGGTTAGGCTGGTTAATTTGACCCAAAATACTTTTCTGTCCTATGTCTTCCATAAATAGTTAGTGTGTTAAGTATGATTAAAAACTTCATTGCTGCAATATTAAT
>JAOEHQ010031593.1:0-13196 GCA_025447715.1 Asclepias incarnata | reverse complement strand
GCTTTCGTTACATCTTCCAACCAAAATTCCGATCACCAACACCTCAAATCACTTTGTATCACTTAGTCACTTCATTTGTAGTAGATTTCAAGTTACAGCAAGTTGTTTTGTCAATTATTGCTTTTGATTCAATTTTATGTTCAAAACTTTGTTCGGAAACTTCAGTTTCGAATTGTGTGAAATCTATAGGTTAAATTTCAGTTCTGAAATTTGTTATATGTTGGGTTATGTTGCAGATTGTTGTTTGTTAAGTTTCATGAAGTTTCGTTGACGTTTGTGAAACCACATGTTGTTGGGTGACGACTTATCATTAGTTTTCGTAAGGTTTTCGATCTAGTTTACGGGATAATTGTGGAAGTTAGAAAGTTGTTACTTAGTTGTTATAGGTAGATTGGGGTCCAAAGAATACACAGGTGAAAACCGTTTCGTTATAGATAAAAGAATTAAAAAGTTACAAGCAATCAAAGTCCACAAAAATTACACGGTTCATGTTTTTTTTTTTTTTTTTTTTTTTGTGATTTTCAATCTAGTGTACGGGTTAGCTAATAACGTTATGGGACTGTTATTTAGTTGATATAGATAGATTGGGGTCTAGTCTAGTTGGGTTAAGAAGTAGAGTCCTTACCGGTTACCGCAGCAGCTAGTTTGAGTAAGACGAAGTAGCTAGTTTGGTGCAACCCTTTATTTTTGGTTTTACTACATATGCCTATGAAAGTCCTAGTTGAAGAATCATATTCATCCTAGAAACTTCACAGGTACGTGCGTGAGTTTTTTTTTACACTTTGTTCTTTTTTTCAATTATTAGTATATTAATTGGACCGTGACAATCCAATTAATATACGGGGGTTGAGAAACATTTTCTAGTCTAAAAATCAAATCAATTTCTTTTTAACCAAAAATAGTCGCTGACTATTTTATAAGTTGTAATGACCTTAAGCTAATATCTTTCACCCCGCTTATGCTTGGTTACAAATCATTTTAATTTTTGTCATTTAAAAGTTTTTCAAAAGATCACTTGTAGTTATTAAGCAACGTGACAACTCGGTCACAACCCTCCAATTTTACACTTTCTTTTTTAGATTTAATTTAATATTGTTATTAACTACTAAAACTTATTCCCTGTGGACGATCCTGGACTTACTACCAGCTATACTACATGAGACAGGATACGTTGCCCGTGTGTAATATAATTATTAGTATATCCTTATTTTATAAATTTAAAACTTGGGTGATTTTTATGAACAAAACGATTCAATAAAATATGCACTGAAATTACACATCAGCTGTTGCGAGCGCCCCGTTTTTAAAGATGAACTTCGCCCACAACGCCTACTATTCCCAAAACCCGAGAATGCACTTGTATTGTTGAACATTCCTATCACTGGTACTACCCCCTCAACATTATAAAATGATAGGTTCATCAACCTTAATGGAAACCCTTTCAAGAATGGAGGAATTGGACCAGCTAATTTTGAGAAAGATCGTGATGCGGGTCCAAGTGTAGAGGAACAAGTTATCATGTATTTAGAGGCCCAAGATAGAGTTACAAAAGGTGTCTCACTAAAATGGGCATAACTTGAGTTACAAGGCTCCGTTTTCAGTGTATGACCAGTCATTTCTGGTGGAACGAGGACCACGTTTCTACAAATGCCGTAGGCGGTTTGGGTAAACCTCTGGGCCCAAAAACACCATTTTCTATTAGTTTTTAGCCTTTTAATGACACACTAATAGTTTATACAAGTTTTTAACTAAAAGTGTAACGAGTCTACCCATCCCGACCTATTTTATACAATTACTAACCCATTGCCCAAGCACTTAACCCTTAGTTATCAGCATGGACAAACGTGAAGTAATAAAATAGGACCACTAAATATAAGGTAGAAGTCCTTTGACGACTTGACGTGATAGGTCAATGAAACCGGTCTATGGTGCAACACTCCATATGGTGCAATATCTTATCTAGTGCAAAACTCGTGAAAGTAAGAGGATACAGTTGCACACTTCTAGTTTTTAAGTTAGCCTAGTACAACAAATATGCAATCACCACAGTGTTTTACCCACAAAAAAAGTCAAAAACTAATGGATTCGGACATAACCTATACACAAACAAACAAAAGAGTATCGTTCTATTACTATTATAATCGCAGTTAGTCTAGAGGACTAGCAAAGTGGACAATGCATGTCTATAAGTTAAGAAAAGAATGTAATGGAACAAGTAGTGCACTTCAAAGAAAAAGAAAAATACATTACAAGGGGTAATTTCAACCCATTTGTATACGAATGAGGCAAATTTGGTTGTGCCTTATCTAAAATGGGTCAGTTGGCTAAAAGAGGTCAACTTCCTTAAAAGAGTTTCAAGTCAACCCAAGTCATTTCAACCTACTTCAGTTTTGACACAATTCTTTGTGATCAATTACCCAACCCACACATTTCGACATTTCTGCAAGTATGACAAGTTGAATGTTATTAGGACCTTTTTATTGTGAAAGGTCCAAATCTGTACTGGACTCCGTGCACTGCTGACTTAATGCTCGAATATTGGAATGCTGATAGTCCGGAAAACATTGAGTAGGGCAATGTCACTAAATGGTTTTGTATTTAACTGTACAGGTGTGGTGAGCTTGATGAGGAATTCCACAGGAAAAAATGGAGCAGGTTAGGCCTGGGATCACCAGATTTGCTACTGCTTTTATTACTCTTCGGTCCATTCTAATTAAGAAATCAAACTTGAGGAAGATATTCCATTATGAAGATAGGAACCAGAGTGAAAGAGTAAGCTGGAAAGATAGTGGTGTCTATTGTTATGATGCCTGTTTTTAGGAATAGCATTGTATATAGCCTTAGGTTTACGGGCCCTATTGTGAAAATGCTTCGACTGGTTGGTGGTGAGGAAATGGTCATGGGATCATATATCAAGAAAATATATTAAAATGGGTAATTTTAACCCATTTATCTATGAATGAGACAACTTTGGTTGTGCTTTATCTAAAAAGCGTCAGTTTGCTAAAAGAGGAATGTGTCAACTTCCTTAAATGAGTTTCGGGTCAACCTAAAACATTTCAACCCACTTCAGTTTTGAACCAACTCTTTGTGAGCCATTACCCAACCCACACATTTCTCCATTTCTGCAAGTATGACAACATGTCAGTGATTTTTATTTGCAGGACGTTTTTAATGTCAAATGTCCACATTGGTACTGGACTCCGTGCGCTGCTCATTGCCTCGACTTGATGCTAGATAAACTTGGTAACTGAAATAGATATTTGTATATTGACTGTGTATATTCCTGATTACAATAAGGGATATAAATAGGACAGATATTTACACTCTAATCCTTCTAATATAATAATATTTAAATACAAGCCAAAATGTCTAATATTTAGTTATAAATTATGTAATTATATCTAGTAGTAACTATACTATTATGTTTATATATATGTACATATATAATAAGTCATAAGTGTCTAGTTTAAGTTCCTTTAGGCTACCAAGCTTAATCGAGTTAAATGTCTGAAGTTTGGGCTCAAGCTTGTTTATATAACGAGCTCCAATTTAGGCTTGAATTCCTCCAGGCTCGTTTCAGATCGAGCTTCTAACGAGTTGAGTAGCCCACGAGTTGCTTGGCTCATTTATACTCTTAATTTTGAAGGTCTAATCACCTTTTAATGAACATGCTTCTGCTTGTTACATGACTGTATAAGTTCAAATCTTAGATGCAGTTTTTTCTTCCCTTTAGTCATAATTAAGGCAGTTTGTGATTCTATGACTACATTGTAGGGCTGTTTATTGGGTTTCTTTTGGAGCGGACAGAATTTGAACAAAAATAAGTAACAAATAATGAAACTGAAAACTGGATCGACCTGAACCGGTGTGGCAGTGCTCCCCATTTGGTCTGGATGCGGTTCAGTTTAGGCCTTGAATCGAAAGTTAACTTGGATCATTTAATAACAAAAGTCTAAAACATATAACAATGCTGTTTATCAAGTTTGAACAAAGTATTTGAAAATTTAAAGCTCTGGTTCAGATCTGGTTCCAAACTTGATGGGATTAGACAGAATGAGAACTGACTCTCACAAAAGTTGAGAATCATAAATCTACAGTTTAAAAATGTTGAACCAAATATGGCCAGTCTGATTCTGGATCTAATTTTCAGTTTTGTTGGTCCTGACCCTGATCTGTGATCGCCCATGCTCTATTGTTGTATACTTTCTAAATGAATGGCAGTCTGTGTAAACATGTAAACAAAAGAGTAGTTTTAGGACATTCAGCTTTTTGTTAAATTTCTTGTTTTAATGATCAAGCAGTTGTCAGAGATAATTCTATATTGTAGATGGTGGATACTCTGAATTATTTATTATTCTATTTGTCTTCCTGCATCAGGTAAAACATCAAAGGGCCAGTCACAAAAAGTTCAACAAGCTGTCTTAGAGGTAATGATTTCAACAAAAGATGGCAAAATAGTGATGTTGGTTAATGTATCCCTTTGGGTGCAAATGTGTTGGGTCTGGCTGACCCCAGACACTTTTTTGTCCCCATATTTTAAAATCATCATACATACTGTGTCACAAACAATTACAAAAAATATAAGAAAATAAGAGACTTATTTGAATAAAATGGTATAGGAGGTGTTTATGCATTTAAGTTATATAATTTCGGTAACTTTCTACTAGTTTTATCTGTTTCCTTTATAAGTTTATATTGCTATTTAACCATTTTTTCCCTTTAGAGATAGAAGATAATCCGAAGGACCCAGTCAAAAGTGAATGTGTCAAAATTGTGCCTCTTATCATTTATAAAGTATAAGTATCTTCTTGTTCTTTTGACAATGTTGCTTTATTAGAAATTCCGGGCTGGAGTATTCAATGTTATTGTTGCAACATCAATTGGAGAAGAAGGCCTAGATATCATGGAAGTTGATCTCGTTATAAGTTTTGATGCTAATATTTCACCTTTGCGAATGATTCAACGCATGGGGAGAACCGGTAGGAAGAGCAAAGGGCGAGTTGATATCCTTAGTATTATCTACATGCTTCATTACCATAATATGTTATATGTATGATGTTTCATCAACTTTTTCCCTAAATTAAGTGTACGTTGTTTGGGGGCTATTAACCAATACTATATGCTGCAGTTTTCACCGGTTGACCAAAATGGCTCCATTTGTGCTATATTTTTAATGCAACCAATAGTATAAAATAAAACAGGTCAAATTGGTTGACAGTTTTCCCAAATTTTTAATGCTTACAACCTTTTAAATTCTTTCATCGGAAATTAAATGAGCTATTCGCTGCAGTAATATAATTTTTGTTCATATGTTTTAACAAAACAAGACAAAGAAGTGTTGTTGGGTCTGGCCATTGCTAAATACATAATTGTTCTCACCTGAATCCAGCTTGACTTGCTACCTAGTCTGCCTGCACGGCCTATTTAGCTTAAATAAATTAGAGTTCTCTTAACAAGCATACTGGTCTTAGCTTGTGAAGGCTCAGAAATAAAGGGTTATATTAAAAAGCAAGCGAGCAGCAAGAAACTGAGAAAACTTATGCTAAATGGAGGAATGGATAGCTTTCGTTTTCACTGTAGTCAAAGGATGGTAGGATCTACCTTTTTTTTATGAATTATTGCTTAAACAAGAATTGTATTGATTTTTTCTATCTGTGGTTTAATTCACAGGTTCCACATGTTTTTAGACCTGAAAAAGTTCTGCATAAATTCTTCATTGAAGAATTTGTTCCTCGTGGAAAGAAAGTAAAAGATGACGACGCAAGTCAAACACCCAAATACAAACTTAAACTTACGGCTTTTGAGACGGACCTGCTTGCAAAGTACTTCGATCTTTCCACAGAAAATAGTTGGAGACCCTCTCTTATCGCTTTTCCTCACTTCCAGGAATTTCCATCAAGAGTCCATGAAGTTTCACATTCTATGAGAACCACCATGCTAATTGATACAATGCAATATTTGCAAGGATTTTCGTTTTCTAGAACCTTTGGTGCCCAGGTTTCTACTCCATTTTTTTCAGATTTTTTTAATTTTATTGTTGTTTTTCTAAGACCCCCAGCATGCTGTTTTAGATTATCATGAGCTAATAGAGGTGGCAATCTCATTACATTATGGACCATTTGGCTATATTTTCTCTCCAAAGAGTCAAATGGGTATAACTTAAAATTTTAAATAACAATGAAATTGGTTGAAAGTCATCAAAGTGTATTAAATATCTTAAAACCTCCTAAATCGCTTTGTTTAGAAAACTTAGATTCGTATTATTATTATTATTATTATTGTTATTATTACCATTTCCGTTTTATAATCATTGAACATTAATTACCTCTGAAAAAACTCAAAAGTGATGTCTCAACTCGGCCAGACCTGTTTGGACCTGCTACGTTGACCCACCCATTTTCTTATTATTACTTGTCTTCCTCCCTCTTTCGCTTTAGGATAAAGAGATTTCAGAAGAATGCTGCAGAGTCGAAACTGTTGAGTATCACACTAGCCCTACAAGAGGTACAGAACAACGCTTGAGGGTTTGTGGTCGTATATTTATACTCCTGATATTGGGGCAATGGAAATATATCTGATTTAGAAATTCGCCTTTGACGTAATTGTTTCATGCATAAGGGCTTGAAATAGAGTACACAATAGTTTAACTTTCTTTATTCTTTTCTTTAATAAGATGCATATCTTCAAGAAGACGTGAATATTTGATTTACTATGCGTCAGCCCTTTTTGAATACACAGATAACATTAGCCCCAATATCATTATGCATAACATTATACCTAGGTGTCAATTTTGACAAATTTACTTATGAATCAGTCAGTTCAAGTTGTATTCTATCTCGAACTGTTTAATATAGTAACATTAGCCCAAATGGAAATGAGTCAAATGGGAAGTCGCCTAGGTATAATGTTATGCATAAAACGTCTTAAAATTTTCTATTGAAACTATAGATTATTCTTCAAATAGTATAATTTTTGTAGTCATATTTGATACACAAGCCAAGTATTAATAAGTATAGATTTTGAATAAAAAGCATTTGGGTCAACCTAACCAAGCAACATGTTTCCCACTTTGACCTGTTCCTGCATATTTTGCTACCTCTTGCTTTATGATATCTTATTGCTGTTTTTCGTTAAAGATACATTCTATGTAAATAGTGCTTCATGATTCAAGCCTTTCATATCGGATTTTCACTATTGCAGAAGGTGTTCGAACACAAAAAGGACCTGAAAGCGATATATATTCTCTTATGGACACCTCCAAAACTGAGGAGACACTCAATAAGCCTGTGGGTGGATCCGAAAATCCTCCCATTCACACCTTTCTATTTGGTTCCGATTTTATCTCTATCGATTCACTTGGAAGGGTTCTGATTTTGTCTGTACCTTTGTTTCCTCTAAATCAAGTTTCTTCAACTAAAACTTCAAGTGCACGGAACACCCTGCTTCTCAACTCTTTGAAGTCCGATTCTAATCATTTAAAAGCTTCAAATGGTGAGTATCCAAACATAACACTAAATGATGATCTTGAGACGTCTTGTTTACGTGAAACCAATGACTTGCCAGAGGACAAAATAGGTGGAGATGATAGTGTTTTTCAGACAGAGATCTTTAATTTAGAGGCATTAAACACAGAACTTAACATCAGTGGGATTCCTAGTGTTGAGGTAGAAAACACTCATTCGGGTAATGACTTGAGCACTGATTCTAAAGCAGGTGATCTCAGTCCTCGGCTAACTAATCTTTTGATGAGTGGTGTTGTTCCAGAGTCCCCGATAAATAACGGTGAGTGTTTCTTTCCACATTTTCACTGTAAATATAACTTTTACTGTATTGTAAGTGGTAAATTTATACAATGGTCAAAGTATGGTGGGTCGGCCCACCCATTTGGCGTGTCAACACTCCTTTTTTATACAAAAATTAGCATGTTTTACACTTGGGCCTAAAGAAAGTATAACCCAGATTGGACCCATATTGTCACAAATGCTTTCTAATCTTTAATAACAGGTTGATATGAATTGTATTATGCAGCTGACATTTGTATTCATAATTATATGTTGATTATGTATAATTATTTCAGAAATGGCTTAGAAGTATTGATGATTATTGTCATAATGGTTATTGTAACTGATTAAAATTTATCCATTTAACATGATACCCAACGTGTCTGACCCGCCCATTTATAGCCTTAATCAAAATCACTTGAAATATCTTTCCATAATCTTTATGGAACGGTGTACAGAGAATATACACCATTGAACATATTTATGGTTTTGCAGGCTCATCAGTGAAAGTGAAAGGTTGTTTGAGTCCAGATGTTGATATGCTCCCGAATATCTCCATATCTTTGGTTCCAACTAAGAGTGATGAGGGAGTTAAGGAGAGTATTCCAGACAGAGTGAATGTTGCATCATTGTGTATGCAGGGAGAAATACAAACTCCACGGATTGATTTGCTGAATAGTTTTTCAGAAAAGTGCATT
Source organism: Asclepias incarnata (assembly GCA_025447715.1). Taxonomy (NCBI): domain Eukaryota; kingdom Viridiplantae; phylum Streptophyta; class Magnoliopsida; order Gentianales; family Apocynaceae; genus Asclepias; species Asclepias incarnata. The sequence goes on along the minus strand of JAOEHQ010031593.1, from coordinate 4,714 downwards.
TTAGCTTCCAACATTGTGGGTGAATTCCGAACTCCTCTGACAAAGTTGTCTAATAATAGTTGTAGTAAGGACTGGCTTTTAAGTTCTGGGGAAAAATCAGTTAGTCAACCTAAGCCCAGGCTTAAAAGGTTACGGAAGTATGGTGATATCAAAATTGGGAATTTGTTTGATAAGAAAAAAACTGCAGACCATTCATCATTTTCTGGTACATCATGTGCTCAATTGGATCATCCTTACAACATGTTTGGTAGAGGTAAGAAAATTCTATGGTTTCCAAGCTCTTAGTTATGCTTCCTTTTTAGGATCATGGGGTATCATATTGTGCTTCTAAACTAATAATAACTGTGCCTTGAAGTCATAATAATCTGTTTTGGTAGGTGAAACTAGACACGGGAAATACGTGGGTTGGGGAACCGGTCAAAATGGGAAAGAATTGTCTGAAAGTTTCTGTTTTATTTTATTCTTTTAATTTAGTTATAAATACAAAACCTATGATTTGAATAAAATTTGATAGAGGTTTAATGCATTATAAACACACTTTTGGCCGGTTTTCACTCCATTTCCATTTGAGTTACTTTTTTATTTTTATGTTTCTAGGTTAATCCATTAGCGACAAAACATAACCCAAATCTACATACATCGCATATTGCATATATATATACTCTCACTTTAAGAATATTTGAATTTTAAGTCAAGAATTGATCTCAACCATCCATTTCCTAAAGTTGATCTATCACTTTCAAGCTATTGTCACCGCAGCCGTTATGCTCGGGTAACCTGCTAGTGTATTCAAAAGAGGATTGATGGTGACACTGTTCATAAGGGGAATTTATTCCTAGCCGTACGGTGCACCGTATTATTGACCTTTTTCTAATTATAATTTTTGTTTCGTCCCTCAAGCTTTAATGGGTTATTTCTGGTCCCCCAGGTTTAACTAATAATTGTTTCTATCATGTTTTTTTCACATGTTTTGTCCCTCGAACTTTAAATGGTTATTCATGTTTCGGCCCTTGAGCTTTAGGGTGCACCGTATTATGATTAATCTTTTTAGTTCAACTTTCTTTTCGGCCTCTTAAACTTTAAATGGTTTCTATTTTTGGTCCATTAGGGGTCATCTTCTTCATTTTTTTATTTTATATTTTATTTTTTATCTCTTCATTTTTTTAACGATGTTAAATACGATGCTTTAATGGGTACTTCACAGCATTTCTAATTTAAACTTTCGTTTCATTTTCTATAACCTTAAATGGTTTTTACTTTTTGCTTAAATTTGATTAGTTTTTTTTTTTTACCATTCTCTTTTCTTTTTAACGGTGTTAAATACGATGTTTCACTTCCATCGTTAAGCGCGGGGAAAACCTACCATGTTAATGGGTCAAAGTTCACCTCCAAATTCACCTCCAGGTAAATGTGTTTAAAGTTGTCATTAGAGAAATGGGTGAGAAGTTTCTTTAAAATAGTGATTAATAAATAATTGTAGAATTGGTATTCCCTAATCATTATATTTTCTCAACTGATTAACCAAGTCTGATTCTTTTAAATGCGATAACCAAGTCTATTTCTTTGACCAGGCGACCCAAAGCTGTCAAATGATGCCAGAGTTTTTATCGATGATGAAGCTGAGTAAGTCCATGTTTAAGTCAAGGATGTTAAAATTTGCATCACTCTGGTATTAGAGGTGCCTTTTGTTTATATATGAATGGGTCTATTTGGGTTGGGCTTTTTCTCAAGGGGGTGAAATCAAACAAGCTTAATATTTGATAAATGCATTCAAGTTCCTAAGTTATACTATTTGATAAATACCACATTAGTTATTTTCTTTAAGCTGTAAAAAAACAGACAAAAAAGTGTTCGCAAATCAACCCAAGTTGACCTGGCTAGCTTTGACCTGTTAATTAGGCAACCTGACCCATCCATCTTGGCACGTCTATCTCTATGTGTTTGTGGATCATCCATGCTATGGACAAGGATTCGTGCTAACAGAATATCTGGTTTGTTGGATTGTTTAAAAAAATTATTGAAGTATAAATTTATTATCGATAAATTTGTAGCGCGTCTTCTGATGCATCTGGTGATGAGGAAGCTGACAACAATGAAGATTCGTATGATGGTAGCTTTATAGATGACAGCATAATTCTTACAGTGAGAAGCACCCATGGAGAAGCTACTCAGTGTGATCCGATGGCCTTTTATAGGTCTGTTCCCTTGAATTTAACTCTTCTTTTTCAATGTGATATCGTCTCATTTCATTTTATTATTTATACATTGTTTACTAGAGCCACAATACATTTTTTCAAATGGGTGAAAAGTCGCACATAGTGTATCTTTAATGCATATAACTTGTCAAATTATTTTATAGAAAAAGATTGTTAATGTAGTAGTAATATTGTTTTCCAGTTATATCAATAATTTCACTCACTTTTGAAATGATTCGACAGTGTCCCCAACTAGTACTAAATCCTTTTTCTAATAGTTTCCAGTTACAATTTTTGAAATCCGTTGACCAAGTTATAATATGAATTTTTTGGACGAATGGACGTTCTTACATTCAATTTTGTCAAACAAGTTTTTTAGGCTAGGAAATTTGTAGAACCAATATATCCTGAATTGCCAGTTCCAGAATATTACCTAAAATCGGAAGTGACAATTCCTGATTAAGCATATGTGTAGCAAACGACTTCCGGTTTTGACTGTTTTTTCAGTTAATTTGGCACTCACAGTTCCGGTTTTAATTTTTTTATTTTTCAGCCTTTTTGGGTTATAAGTGTTTGGGTAAATGTTAGGGTTTAGGGTTTTTATTTTAGTGTTTAGGGTTTGTTTTTGTAGTTTTAGGTTTTTTTAAGTGTTTATGAATTTGAAATGTTTTCATATATTATATTTTAAACTATAAACTCATATGTGTTTTTATTTTAAATCCTTCTAAATTTAATTAATATTATTATATTGTAGATCCTAAACTTACTTTCAATCCTTAAATTTTATTTAACTTCATCTTTTTACCATCGGTTTTTTTCGAATATTAAAATTTAACTCGTTTATTACTTCAATAGCATGGATTATTATCATTACTTATTTTTTAGATTTTATATGATTGAGCAACACTTGCATGGATCTTACAATGGGACCGGGCATGGACGTCTCATTCATTTTAAGCAACTAAATGAATCATTCGTCTTTTAGTATTAGTAAGCTCGGGCATACATGCGAGTTGGAAAGGGACATACCTAAATGAGTCATTCGTCTTTTAGTATTAATGTTTAGTTTATGGATTTTAGTGTTTAAGTCATTCGGTCAAATGTTCGAGTAATGTAGAAATTTAAATTCTATCGGATTTGAGTTCTTCCTTCTCTTCTGATACAAACCCTAAATGTTCTTGGCACATAACAATCCAATTATCAGTATCTAAATAAGCCCATGTGCCAGACACATGCAGTCCATCTTGTACCGTAACAATGGCTTCTCCCACAGGAAAGTGAAATGTATGTCTATGGACGCCATCTCTCTACTAATACTGTAATAAGTTGATTTATCTTGTGGAAGCCAGTCTCGAATACACCTCCAAAACCAGCTTCTCTTATGTACTTGAACACTTGCTCCTAGATAAATCGATTCTGGAGAGTTTTCATGTGAATAAATAATGGCGTGTCATATCTTTATGATTTTAATGGGTTCTTGGTACCTTGGGTGAATAAATTATATGATCGATACTGATATTGTGGTCCTTGTAACCACAATAGATCAGGATTTTTTGGTATGCAAGTAACTTGTAGGTTTGCCATTGATTTATGCTTGAAAGTGTATTTTTTTTAGGTATTAGTGTCCCAAAATATATGTAACTATGCACGAATGCACATAGTGTGTACCCAACTTCATAAATGTTCATTGTAAGTATGTAACTTGTTTTTTTGTTCAATTCTTGTAATATTTTACCGGCTAGCTGGTTACCAATTGATTTATGTTAATGAGTTCCCTTGGGATTAGTGTCCCAAAATGTAAGAAACTATGCAAAAATGTCCATTTTGGGTAACAAACTATGTACAAATGTTATTGGATGTGGCAACGACCGGATGGTAACCGACTAACTATCTAGCCGGTAAAACGTTACATGAATTGGATAAAAAAACAAGTTACATACTTACAATAAACATTTTTGAAGTTGGGTACACACTATGTACATTCGTGCATACTTACTTACATTTTGGTGCACTATTCCCTTTTGTTTTTTATGAGTGAAAATGTATGAAAGAGAGAAATAAAGATTGGAGGATTGTAATATGGTAAGATAATGGTAAGTGAGTGAATTCGGTGCATGATAAATAGCCTCTTAGAACCGGAAGTGTCAGTTCCGACTTAATACTTGGCAAGCATGCATGCTTACACGAAACGGTGGGGTGTGGGGTCTTACTAATGAAAGCTTAAAACTGGAATTCTCATTTTCAGATTATGGAAAAGTTATCAGAAACCAGAATTCTCACTTCCGGATTAACACATGTCACACACACGCTGGCAGCAATCAAAATGGACACATAGAATAAAACTGGAATTTCCATTTTTGGTTTTAGAGGAAATGGCATAATCCGGAAATGGAAATTCCGGATATATTGGTCCTACAAATTTCCCAGCCCAGAAAACTTGTTTGACAAAATCGAATGCAAAAACGTTCATTCGTCCAAAATATGTATAAGGAAATGCTGAATGGCTATTGCAAATTGCC
>JAOEHQ010031582.1:0-13198 GCA_025447715.1 Asclepias incarnata | reverse complement strand
AAAAGTCAAACAAACTAAATAAAAAATACAAAAAATGGGGCGTCCATCAGGAGCCCTCACTCCAGGAAAAAGGAGGGAGCCCCCACTCCCATTAGTCTAAGAACATCTTTAATGCTATGAATTTTGAGAAGTACGTAACACTTTCATAACCAATTATCAATAGATGGATTGATACTTGAAAAAACTTGATATTTTAAGGTCTTGGGTTCAAATCCTGGTGTGAGCAAAAATGCTCTCTAAAATGAAGACAAGGGTTTTTCCAAAATGAGTTTTCCTAGAATTGGAGTTGGGTATATGAAGAGGCAATTTGCCGTTAAAAAAAACACATAACACTGTCATATTATGTCATATTAGTTTTTTTTAATAAATTATCCAATTTTATAAATTTACATCTCCAGTCCTATAAACCTTTCAAAATTTATAACTAAGTCCCACCAACAATTAATCTTCATGCTCTCCACCACTTACAATGTTCGATTCAAATTAAAGAACCAATTTTATTTCTCTCTCCAAAGTCTATACATATGAACTCTTCCTTGTAAACTTCTATAAACTTGACCAAATAATAGAGAAGTTCATAGTGTGGTTGACACATTGTAGCCGCGCTATGAACTTGTTATATAAACCACCATTGGATGTGCTCTAATCGTATCTTCAATATTTGACTATAAAGAAATGCTCAATATGAACCAGAATTCATCAAGGAATGACATAAACAGTATATAGCTCACACGAAAAAACTCATTTGGTCATAAACATGTGTTAGAGAACGTCAATAAGTCTCCAAAATTGATAGTCCAGCCTCCTATGATTCCTTCTTTAAAATCCAAAATGAACATGTGACATATTTGAATTAGGAATTAGTGATATTGAACAATTTACCTACTTATTTCAAATGGTCTGGTCATATGTCTTTGCTTTAGCTTGATACTGTTTTTTTTTTCTTTTCACTATGTGAGTTTCGTTATGATGTTGGCAAGTTAAATTGTTGCATGCTGCTTTGTAGAAGAAGGCATCGTATAGATTTATTGTTTAATCTTTAATACGTTTGTATTTTAGATAATATTTTTATAAATTTAATTTTTAAAAGTGATATATTATAAGTTTGTAACCAAATAAGAAATCAGTTATCATTGGGTGCCAATTTCTTTTAGTTTTTTTTTTTTTACCTAAGTGAGTCTTAATAATAATATATCCTCATAATTCATCATCTTAAAAATCATTCTAACAAAAAGATAATGATATTTGGAAAAATTAAGAGATGAATTAGGAAGAAAAAAAAATAAGTGGAATCCACATGTGATCATACTTATGTTGTTTTAGAATGATATTTAGAATAATATATTAGAAGATTAAATCATTTTTCCTTATTATAATGTGTTTAACTTTGAGCTCATTCTTTTTTGTTGGCATTTTCTCATCTCCCACTATATTATGTTATTGACATGGCTAATGTTACACACTTTCATATTCTGTCATCGTGAATGACTCAAATATAAATATAAATAAGCACGTTTCAATTTATCTATTACTTACTCACATTTCCTATATATACATTTACCAAACAATGTTCTCGTTTTGACCACTCTCAGTTAGAGTTGTTAACGAACTCAATGAACACTAAAAGGGTCTTGTTCATGTTCATTTATTTAGCTTAACGAATGATTCATGAATAAATTAACGGAAAAGAAATTGTGTTCATGTTCATTAATTGAGAAAATTAGCTTGTTCATATTCGTTCATTTGTGTTCATGAATGAACACAAACGGACGTAAGGGAAAACACAAATGAACAAATATATAATTAGTATCATTAGGATTCAAACTCAACTTCACAAAACATCCTTTTTCTGAAAATAGTTATTTGACATGCTTAATAACGATTTTAATATTAAAGAATCAACGATTCAAGTAGTTTAAAAAAACAAGTTTGTTATTTTTGGAACGGCCAACTTTTATTAAAAAGAATATTTCAGAAAGACCCCGAAGGTTACAAATAAAGTAATTACAACAAAAAAGAGGGGCTCATGGCCCACAATCACAAATGCCATGAACTAAAACTTTTCCTAGACGAGTAGAGATCCAAGAATAGGAAATCGAAACAATGGACTAAAAGAACTCTAAGCTAGATTCCGAAATACCCTTGAAGATAAGATGATTTCTATGTTTTCATAATGCTCACCCCTAAATAAACATAATCGCTTGAAGGATGTCTTTATATCGCCTAAGGAAGCCGCATTGATTAATTCATCCAACCATTTCCATTGGAGCAACACATGGGAATTCCACACAAAGCCAAGTCTTTAGGTAGAAATAGAGCTCGAAAAAGAAATTGCATGATGAGAAAAGATGGGCAATCGATTGTGCTTGGGACAAACATAGAGGGAATAAGAATAGATTCAATCTACATACCACGTTTACTCAAGTTAAACCGTGTCGCGATCCTATATTTCAATAATTGCCAAACAAAGATATTTACTTTCTTGGCACCAATCTATTCCACATATATAGACTTGTTGACTGATGTAGAAAGAATTGAAGTATCAATGAAGCACTGAATGTTTTTAACCGATAACGTATTTTTGCCTTGAAAACACCATACCCAAGTATCATTGTCATCATTTAGGCACACTTCCTGAAGCAGAGCCAATAGCTCTGAAAACCTGATGATTTTCACAACCAGAACGTACACCACGCCTCCATGACCAAATCCACCCTTCTTGATCATGTTTCCCCCCACTACACAACTCTTCATCATTTCCGCATAGAGTCTAGGAAATCTAGTAGCAACGGGCGAAGAACCAGCAATCCAAGTCTCTTTCCAAAAACGAATTTTAGACAATATACCTTTCCCAAGGCGTAAAGATGCAACCCAGTCAGGTAAGGGACTTCCCGAGTGTGTAGTAAAATTTGAAGAACAAATTTTAGACCATATACCGCTACCGTTTCCTTTAAACGTCACCAGATTGTTATGCCCATGTATCTCCAAAACAATTGTAGCCCATAAAGAGCCCGGATTCAACAAAGCTCCCTACCTCCATTTGTACAACAAAGCCATCACCACCAGTAGCATTACCCTCTAAGCCATCACTACCATTAGCATTACCCTCTAAGCCATCACCACCATTAGCATTACCCTCTAACCTATCACCACCACCAGTATCATCATTTTATTCAAACAACGTTCTACGAATGCTACTTGACTCACCTTTTTCTAAAACTACACTACTTTGATCAAGTGAAAAAAAGTGATTTAACAAAGTAGTTTTACCATCTTGAACATAAACCCCTATAAACCTAGTTCTCTTAGCATGCTTTGTCATTATCTTAACATATTCCTCATTACTTAAAGCAGCAAGACCAACATCCAAATCTGAACCAAGTTTCTTAAAATGGTAATACATTTTACTCAAAGGATCAAAACCAAAGTTGGCGATCACTTGTCTAAGATTACTAATTTTATATTTATCAAAATTAAGCTAGTCCATTATTACCTTCTCTCCATCAATATACCTTCTTCCAAGGAAAAGTTGTAAAACATCCACCATGATGAAGTTGTTGGGATTTTATTAACTTTAGATGATAACGGTATATTTAAAATAAAATATTGTCGTTTAATAATTAACTATTAATTATTGCAAAAACATGTTAATAAACAATTAAAACTAATTAATTATTCATTTGCCAATATCCCATGCATGCAAATATGCAATATAGATAACTTAAATAATTACAAAACTAGCCTAATTACAATAAAATCCCTTCATGATGGAATTTCTGAAAACAAGATTCCAAAGTAGAAATGCTCCAAAGTGTGTGTACGCGAAGAATGCTCCAACCAAAGACTGCTAGACACCTTCAAGCTTACGAACTGCGAACTACAAGATCCCTAAATAATCTAGCTAGTATACTATAGTAGAATTCGAACTCCCTTTAGTAGGGATGTTGAATTCAACCACCACTAACACAGAGGGAAAAGAAACCTTTGCTGAAACTAATTTAGGTTTTAACTATAAAACTTAAATAATTAAACCCAAGGGGTTTTGTTTCTTTTGGTTGGTGAATTTGACCCACACAAAAGGAAAGAAGAAATTTTCACCTTTATGTGTGTTTTGAATTGTTAGGAATTTATGAATTGAATGAATAAACAAGAAGCCTTAAGGGGTTTACGTAGGCTTTGATATTTAATCAAATTAGGAAACAAAACTTCCTAAAATTCCGTTATGGAATTCAAAACCTCCCCCTCAAATTCTAGAATTTTCGGCCCTAGGGGCCTTTGGTGGTCGGGTCGAACTTTCTTATTTATTTAACTAAACCTTTTAATTAATTAGACCTTTAACTAATTAAAATCCATTTTAATTGTAGTTTATTTATTTACATTAATAAAACTATCTTTAATTAAAATAAATTAATATTTAATTAACTAAATAATTAAATTGCATAATAATCATATTATCTCATATCTTTATGGTCAAACATTATATATGTTATATTGCGTATGACCCTATGGGCTTAGAGATCCGAAGACATATAATTAATTAGATTTACGGAATTTCACATAATTTCAACAGAAGTTCCATAGAAAAAAAAGTTCGGGTACATATAGCTAAAAAAATGTAAACAAAAACCCTATATATATATAAAGGTACTACATTTGATGAATAAGGTCATACCATAGTTACGCCTGTGATGAATAGGGTTGAAATCTTTGTCACGAAAAACCGGCTCGTTAATTTCAGCTGCCATTTTTTTACTCAAGTGTGTGTGTGTTTTTAAGATTTGGGTTAAAAGTTTAGGTATTGAAAAATGATTTTTGGGGATTATAAGCTATCTTAATAAGTGAGGTAGGAGATAGAGATGCAAAAAGGGAAAAAGACGATTCTTCCCTCACATGTTACTCATGTGGGTGTGTTGACGGCCAAAAACTGACGTCGTTGGGCCCTTGGACGTCGATTGCAAAATTAAGCCCACTACAATAGTTTTTTGTAACTAATTTACCTTAGGGATGAAAAGTGAAAAACGTGACAACTTAAAAGACGAAAAGTGTAATTTACTCTAACATTTATTAGCTTTTTGAAACGTGACAACTCGAAAGACGAAAAGTGTAATTTTCTAAGATTGAGTCAAAAGCATATATGGTATGAAATCTTTTTGAAAATGAAGCGGTAACGTGTTTAGGTGGGAAAAATTTAACTTGTGAGAGTCTGTGCATTGGGTGGATTATGTGTTTATGTTTGAATATTGTATTGATACATCAACATTAATCTGTGGGTTTTAAGTTCAACAGCAATGGATAATAAACCCCAAAATCTGGCTTCACATGTAAATTACCCAACTCAACCCTTATTCTGTATCTACATATTGTACAATATTTTTTTAGGGTTTTATATACAGGAAAGGTTACATCTTTCATTTTATAATATTGACATTATTCATTGTGTATTATGACATTTTCTTGTTTATTCATTATTGATTCCTACAACAGGCATCAAGTGCTAGTCAAGACGCAGCAGCTGATTGGCAAGAGTTTATAGCTACTGATGGCAGAAGGTAAATCTCTCTCTCTCTCTCGTGTATAAATTTGTTAACCAACTAAGAGAAGTCCCAACGACGAAACATGTGTGTGCATATCATAATTTGCAGATATTATTACAACGAGAAAACAAAGCAGTCTTCTTGGGATAAACCTTTGGAGTTGACGACACTTCTGGAGGTAAGTAATATTGTTAACACCGGCAGTAATCGTAACATGTTGTTTATGGATGACTTCAAGCTTCTTGTCATACATGAATCGATCAAGATTTAGTTATATGTGTTTTTCCCTTTTTTGGATGTTTCATTGATTTGTAGATTTCATGGGAATCTGAAGCTAACTTTTAGCTAATTCTGCTTTTATTATTTATTATTATTATTATTTTTTTTTTTGACAATACCTTCCATCTTGTTTTCATCAGAGCGTCTCCTTTAGTAGTAAATTGCATTCATTAACAGTTGTTTCTCAAGACTTATGTCACAGTTGGACTTATGTGAAGTACATAAATGTTGTAATTCTACTTGATGACTGATGTTTACAGAGCATAGTGAGTTGTGATTAATATTTATCTATTTTGGTGTGGCAGAGGGCTGATGCTTCTACTGTTTGGAAAGAGTTCACATCTGCAGAGGGTAAAAAGTACGTCTAACCATACTCTTATCCGTGTATAATTTCCGACCACTTTTTTTCCTGATCTTAATATACATGTTCATGTGTACGCAGATACTATTTCAACAAGGATACAAAGCAATCTAAATGGACTATACCCGACGAGTTGAAGGTTAAATCATAACTTATCACCTTGTTGGTCTTACTATCTACCAGAACAAAAATGGTTTGGCTTTTAACTTTTGTTTCTGTATGCCCAGTTGGCTCGTGAGCAGGCTGAAAAAGAAGCTTCTAGAGGGATTCAATCTCCAGCCACTTTAACACCTTCTACATTGGATCAACTTTCAGCTTCTGTTACCTCTGCTAATGACGTCTCTTCAAGCACTGTAGCAGTTACACCTGTTATTTCTGCCAACAAGCATTCTTCTCCAATGTAAATTTTTGATTCCTCATATACTGACAGTTGTTATTCTGCGGCATTATTTATTGAAATTCGCAAAATTTCAGGGCCAAATTGGATAATTCATCTTTTCATGGTGCTCCAAAAGCTTTAGAGGGAGTCTCAGCGCAGGACACCGAGGTATGCCTAGTCAAATTTCATCTTTGTCAAACTGAAATTGAGGTGGGAAGATTGTTGGGTTTGGTAACATGTCTGAATGGGCTTGGGTTGAAATGGGTCAGTTTTTATTAACGGTCGAAACGAGCCCAGATTGGGTTTAACTGTCAAAACCTGTGTCCATTATCCAAACGTGACTGTGATAATTCCGCTAATGAAATTGTTACACACATTTATTCTAGTCATGAATCTAATTGAATAGCAATTGTAATTTGTAGAAAGACACTAATTTGAATCAACATATTTATCGAGTTCTTTTTACTTGTATGTTGGCAATATGTTTATTGGATTGTATTTCTAGTGATCTTAGGCCTCTCCAATGCGGCTCGTCGTGGACGACGCCAATGGCACGGGCACGTCACGTCCCCGTCGTGGGGTGCTCGTCATGTGGAGGACGAAGGAGGAAGAGAGGGGGGTGGGACCCGGGAGCGTGCTAAGTAAAAAATCATGTTTTTATTTTTATTTTCTTGATTTCAAACGGCATTATAGCCGGTAACTATTATTGAAATAACAAACTACAGACCATATTTTCATACTCATTTTAACATTTACTTTGACACTGTTTTTGGAATTAGATTTGAAGTTTGAAATTTGGTGATTGAATATTGGATTGTGTTTGCACGCGTGGGGAACCTACTGAAAAATTCCAGTCCATTCACGCAAATTTTGAAAAGATTTGGTTCTATGCTTCTTGTTTGTCTAGCTGTTGGTTTGGTTTATCCCCATTACTTACGTTGTTTAATTTTCTTGTCTTGTAGGCTAGTAAAGGCAAAGGTAAAGCTGGTACTTCCGCATCTGAACCCGATTCTGGGTATGGAATACCACCGGGTTATGAGTTTGATGATTGGACTCCACCCGTTCGAAAGAAGCAAGCGAAGCCAACTATAACCCTTGCTGCAGAAGAAATGAATGCTGAATCTCATCCTTGGCTGAGATGGCCAAATGCTTCCAGGGATGAGCGGATTGAGTTCAATAACAGGTTGGCAGAGATTCAAATGCACCCAGTTGATGCTCCGAGGACTATAGATTGGGATATGTTGACTAAGTTGAAGATTCGGCAGGATATTGAGCAGATGTTAGTGACTAAGACTACCGTGAATAATCATGTGGTTGGATATGATATATGGGATCGAGTTTTTAAAGTTCGTGAAGCTATGTACAGAGAATGGTGTTTGGAATTTTACTCAACTTTGCAAGTAGATCAGGGTTTGAAGAAGACAGAGTTTCTGGAAAAGAAAGTGGTTCACTTTCGACTTGGCGGTAAGCATCGTCATTGCACAGTGGCTGAATTTGCCTTTCTTACGGGTATGATGGAGCGTGAGGAGTTGGAGTCTTCTTACGCGCATCAGTTTCTGAAAGATGGGTATTGGGACTGTTCAGGTTTTGAGGATGAGGTGACTAATTTGGATTATTGGGAACAGATTTCAGGGAACACTTCACATAGCAGCAGCACGAGCAAGGTGGCTGACATTCGGTCCCCTATTCTGAGAGTATTTCACAAGATGCTTACTTATTCTTTCCTTCATCGTTCCAATCAGAACGATAAGGTTTATCCATATGATTTGTGGTTACTGAGGTTATTTTCTGAGGGTGCTCCCTATCGATATGCTTGTGCTCCTTATATCTTGGCTCTTTATATGCAAAAGCATTCGGATAAGAAGTTGGTTTGTGGCCACTTTATTTCCACGATGGTGAGACGGTTAGGACTATTAGAGGATCCGGCTAAACGGCTTTGTAGTCACCCGGTTTCGATGATGAGGATTAGTTGGAATGATTTGAGGTTATCAAAATTGTTGAAAGCAAATGGTAAAGAATTGGTAGATGAGGGGGTGCAACCACCGCCAGTGAGGAGGAGACGACAAGAGGAGCCACATGGACCTGAGAGGCAGGATGAGCCGGTTCATCAGCCATATGATTTTGATGGATGGGTTGGACAGTTACGGCAGATTTTGGACTCTCAAAACCAGTTTCAAGAGCAGCAGAGACTTCTCTCTAGTCAGGTTAGGCGACTTATGTATCATCATGACTATTATCAGCCTTACTTACAGCGATGGGTAGAGCGTGAGGCTGGGCCCACACAGCCACCACCACGTTATGACCCACCAGCCTTGTTTATGCCACCTCAGACCTGTTTGTCTCCAATTCGGTACTTATGAGGAAGGTGGTCCTGGGAGTTCTCAAGGCGGTGGTGATGGCACGCCGTCTGTGTCTGGTGTTGCACATGATATGCAGGAGTGATATGGTGGAGTAGGTGTCGGTGCCACTGGCGCGGAGTCATCTAATATTTCAATTGGTTTGGTGGTGTACATGATACGCACGAGTTCTAAATTTTTGTTTTATGTTTTCACTACGTACTGCACCATCGCTCATGTCATTTTTCTAGCTAATTCTGCTCATGCAGGTATTAACAATCTGCTTCTAATGCTACAGTTTTGTCAATGAAATGGTGTTGTGTGGATGAATGTGATCATATCCTTGCTACTCATACTTTAATAGTTTTATATATTGCTTTTAAGATAGTTAGTGTAGGGTAGTTTTATTGATAAATAATGATGATGTTGGAGGCTATATATTCTTAGGTTTTATTGCTTTTAAGATAGTTAGTGTAGGGTAGTTTCATGCTTCCAAGATTTGTTGTGTGTGGTAAAAAATCATCGAGCATCACCAAATATATGTGACATATATGTTTGAATTAGGAATTAGTGATATCGGGACAAATGGATTATGAGGTTAAGTGCTATTAGGCTTAACGGTGTGGGACGGTTAACCCGGCGACCCAGGCCTGGCTTGCGGTTCGCCGGCTACACCACCCCGGGTAGGTGATTCCCTGGTTAGGCGATCCCCACGGGTCGCTGGCTCCATCTAAGGAAACGCGCGTATCAATACAAATAAAGCCGTTTAACGGCTAGTAATTTTAAAAAAAATTGATTTTTTTTTTTTTTTAAACTTTACCTTTATATATATATATATATATATACACTACATGTTTTACTACTACTGCTACTATCATTTTTACATCTTTTCTATTACTACTTTTCTACTACTACTACTACTACTATCCTACTTCTTTCTTTAATTAAAAAAATGTTTCCGAATGACTTTGGCAATCCGTATGGGTATCGTTTTCCATGTCCAAACACCCCAAATCAACCGGATATGAATGATCCAAATTTACTTAATAACCCGGCATTGTTTCAATATATACAACAAATGAACGTTCCACCACAAATGCCGGGTTTCGGTCCTTGGAATGCGCCACAAGAGGGATACGGTTTCGCCGGGGTTACTCCCCAAAACACACCGAGTGGACATTTTGGTATACTATTTTTTACTCTTTATTTACTTATCTATATTTTATATATATATATATATATATATATATATATATATATCTCGACATTTATATATATAGGGCTTAGCTTGGATGCAGTTGACATGATGCAGTTACCTTGAAAATCAGAGGGACATTTTTGTAATATATCAATTATTCATTTGATCTGTGTGTGTGACTGCATCTATCAATTTTGTAGTCTGCTGCATAATTGATTTTCCCATATATATATGTGTATTTTTTTACTTTTTTTTTACTTATTTATATTTTATATTTAGTTACTAACTATTTGTTTTTTATATTATAGATCGTCAACGAGTCATTGAAATCGTCCAAGAAACCCAACCGGATGATGAAGCCGTGGGATCTAGACAACGTAGACAAAAACGACAACACAAACGGAAAGCCTCCGACGAACCGAGGACGAGAACCACGGGTATTCCATGGATACCTGAGGAGGAGATGTGCCTATGCAAAGCTTGATTGGAGATTACCGATGACCCTCGAGAAGGTATAAAATTTTACGTTTCTTTTTATACATTTATATATACATTTATATATATATATATAAGTCACAGATATATATATATATATATATATAACTCGGCTTTATATATATATATAATGTTGTTTTCTTTTTTGTAGCTAATTTTCAAAATGAGAGAACGTATTGGCTCCGAATAACGAACGCTTTTTTGAAGTTCATGGATAAGTCGAGCAGTTATCGTGACCCGGACGGGGTGAGTGCCAAGTGGAGGAAAATGCGCCCACAAATCCAACATTTCAACGAAATCTATACTCGGCTCACAAATGCAAACAATCATCAAAGTGGTGCGAACGACGCCGATGTGGTTAAAAAGGCCCTCGCCGAGTACCACGGGACTTGGGGAAAAGCTTTTGGGTTTTTGGAGATTTGGGATAAGTTAAGATCTAGTTCTAAGTTTCATTACGTTACCGATTCAGACACGAGGAAAGGTCGGGGAGAACCAACTAAGAAAATATCGAAAACGTCATCATCCGGCAATTATCAAAGTCAAGGTATAAAAACGTTTTTATGTTATATATATATATAGTTACGGATATATATATATATAGTTTTATTTATGTATACTTATATATATATGTATATATATATATATATATATATATATATGTTTATGTATTATTAAGGTTCGATGCTCGTGTGAATTTCGATCTTAACTCATTGGACGAGGATGAGGAACCGGTGTTTCAAGAACGGCTGAGTAGAAGAGACGCGACTAGGAAATCGAGTGTGGGGGGTTCGTCGGGCAAGGGAAAGGGGAAGTTGGATGATACTTTAGACGATATTTCGGGTCAATTGAGAGGGTTGGTGAAGATCACGGAAAAAAAATTGGAGTATGGGATAGAAAGTTGAAGGCAAAGGAAAGTAAAATAAAGCTTGCCGAGTTGAGAGTGTTGACCACCGACTACAACTATCTTGGCGAACCCGAGAGATCAATCATGGAACAAGCGAAAAAAGAAATTCGCGAAAAATATGGCTATTCGTAGTTTATTAATTTTTAAGTAATATATATGTTTTAGAATTATTATTTATGTAATATTGTTATTTTTAGGATATAATATGTATTTTTAGTTATTATTTATATAATATGTATTTTTAGTTATTATTAATAAGTTGGTAGTGAAAAAAAAAGGAAAAACAAAAAAAAATCAATGATTGCAAGTGCCACGTGTCGTGAGTCGCCTCACCCTTCTGGGTAGCCCCACTCCCCCTTTTTTTGAGGCTACCCAACTTGCTGATGAAGCGTCACATGTCGCGAGTCGCCCACAAGTTGGGTAGCCGTACTCCTTTCAACCTTATATGAAAAATGTCGTATATGCTAAAAATAAGTTTGAAACAAATTAAAACATCAGAGTTACGTAACGTTGAATAAAATGAAAGAATATGAAAATAAGGCAACAGGAATTTTTTTTTATGTGGAATACGTAAGCAAATGAGATGTAAATAATAGTACTCACGCTATGCATAGTAGTCGATGATTTTTTCAAAAATTATTAAATTTTGATGTAAATCAAATTTAAAAATAAAACTTATGGTGACCTGTTTTGCTGATCGCCGGCTTTAGGTCATCTAACACACCGACATATTTAAATTGTGATTTTTCTTTGTTGGTGCTATATCCAAATATGAAAATAATTGAACAAAATAATTTCCATTTGATCAGAAAGGTATAGTAATTTTACCGTTTTTAAAAATTCAAATTTTATAAATCAGACTCAAAAAAATTTATAATGTAATATAGAGTAATAATAATACGTTAAGTCCTATGTGTTTTAATTGTGATTAAGTGGACCCAAATGTAAAGGTGATATGAGATTAAATGTGTATGACTAATGAGTTTAAAAGTGTTAATGTGAAAGGATTAAAGTGACGTTATAGTTTATCAATTTGAACCATCTTTCCTTAAACAACCCTAATATATCCTATACCGTTTTGTAGCCCTTTGGGTCTACTTTCCAACCCTTTCCAACCCAATAAATCACTGTTACCAGAACTCAACCATTGGGAAATTAGGGGCCCTCAAAATAACTTTTGTAATGTAACTACATCTTTATATGGTGGTAGCATCCATTGATGCCAAAGTAAATGAGTTTTCTTGCCAACTTCAACATATATGATATATCACTCATGTAAAAGATGAAACGTTTTATAGATTATCAAGTATCAGGAATATATATGGGCATATTGAATTGAAGTAAAGTTTCATTTTTCTATGCCAAATAACTGTTTGAAACACGACTAAAGATTCTAAAGTGATAAGCAAAAGGAAAGCTAAAGTAAATATCAAGACGTACTTTTATCCGTGACACATGACATGTTTTATCGGATGGATTTGTAGCGAAGTTTGATAGTTGTTGGGACAATTTTGCTATCTAGTTGGCATCATTTTTTCCTTTTGCTAGTAATGGAAATTAGCTCATTGCGATTATTATATATATATATATTGAAAAGTTATTTTAGGAACCCCTAAAAGGTCAGAAACCTTTAGTAACCCTTTTAAAATTTCTAAATCAATCTCAACCATTGATTATTCTTCACATGGTGATTGTTTTTTTGAGTTATTTAG
>JAOEHQ010031571.1:0-13198 GCA_025447715.1 Asclepias incarnata | reverse complement strand
AAACACCAGGGTTAAATGTGAAAATACTCTAAAATATAAATAGTATTTTCCTAATATCACATTAACCTAATCTTAATCATTTTCTAATAACATCACTGTGTTTTCTCTCAACATAATTCGGTATTACCACCACCACCGAATTCATCATCCCATTATCATACAATCACCTCAATTTGGGAACCCGACAATCCCATGGCTAACCTGTTCAATTCCTCCAACGGATCATCGGGTATGTTTAATCTTAATCATATTTTCATTATTTATTTATTGATATACGAATCATATCATTTTATTCCAACAAATCAATCTAATGAACGATTAAGTGACTAAAATGTTCCTTGTAATTTGTTAACTTGTATATATTGAACTAGCTAGCCTTGCTAGTCCTTCAAAAATTATATACAGGAAATATCTCTTGGTTACCCAGTAGTTAGTCACCCATGACCCTTTAAATCGATTAACTCGTTAAACCAATCATACGTGACCCGATAACGTACATGCTAAGCCGTGAACACAACCCAATTAACCCCAGCACTTTTTAGCAAGGAAATGTTAAAGTCGATGGTAACAAGTTCTCTTTTTCATGCACAATCTATATATATATATATTGTGTGACTGTGTTGTTTGTGATAAAAAGCTGTGAAGATATTGCAGATGGTTTGGAATAAAGTTTGAATTTCTTGTGTGGAATAAGATGTTTTTGAGTTTAGATTTGGTGATATAAAGACTGTTGTGATCTTGGTTTCTGTGTCTTAGTTTGAGTCAGTAGATCTGACTCTGTTATAGGTGCCAATTTCTTGTAATGTTATTCTTGGGTGTTCTTGAGTGAGTCCTGCTACTTGCTAGGTTCCTCATAGTGATTTTGGACTGTAATGTTTTTATGGTAATAAAAGTTTCTTTTTCATTGGTAAAAAAAAAGGAGTTAATTTCATTAGGTGCCCTTTTGGTTGTTAAAATTAGCATTTTTCATCATGCGTGTTTTTTTTTTTCATTGCTAGATGCCCTTATGGTTAATGTTAATTACGTCACCCACCCTTTTGACTAACGATTGTTAGTTTTCTCCCGTTAAAGAATGCAAATGAGGGCATTTTTGTACCTATGCATCTAAAGCACCATCTCCTTCTTCTTCATCTTCTTTTTTAGATCAAACCCATCTTTTTTTTTGCATCAAACTCATCTTCCTCAACCACCAAATAACAATAACAACAAGTACATATAGTCATCAAATAACTATATCTATATATCTATATCTATATAACTTTTTTTTATATATATTTTTCATAATTGATTAATTTCAGAACATATAGTCATTAAATAGAAAAAAAAATAATGAAAAAATTTATTTACGAAACTAAAACACACAAAAAAAAAATTACATAATGCTAAAAAGTGAGTGAAATGAGAAGGTGAAATGAAAGGAAAGAAAATGTGAACCATTAACACCAGGCACATTAGACTATTGGGTATGAGGCACCCCCACATGGGGGCATCTTCCGCCATGTGGCGGTGCCTCCCCCAAAGGGATGCCCTTCCTTTTCTTGGTGTGAGGCATCCCCACATGGGGCATCCTTCAATAATTTTTTTTTTTTAATACAAATACATCTATATATTTAAAATACATAAAACTAATAAATCCATAATACATAAAACTATTACATAAAACTAATAAAACTTAAAATACATAAATCCATTACATTTTTTTTAAAATAAAACCTAAACTATTAATAAAACTAAATATTAAACTTAAACTAATACATAAAACTAATTATTATTAAATCTAAACTAATACATAAAACTAATTATTATATCCATATTTGTCCATGATTCGTTTTTTTAGTTGTTCGGCCAACTGACGCTCGAGCCCGGAAAGATGACTGTAGTCGGTTTGCAAAATCTTCAAATCGTCCCGCAACTCCTTTTGTTTTTCCCGCTCGAGCCTTTCCTTTTCCCGCTGTTCTTTTTCCTTTTTCAACTGAAGCCGCTCTTTTCCCAACTCCACACGCTGCTTGCCGATGTTCATCAAACCATCAATCCGCTCCCCCAACCTCTCAAACTCATCCGAATACACAGCCTTGCCGGATGAACTAGAACCCCCGTACGCGGCCTTTTTAGCCGCGTCTCTCCCAGTCGGTCGAATATACCGATCCGTTTCCCCCTCTTCTTCGACCTCGTTTAGGTCGATGTTTATCCTCGCATCCGACCCAGTGCTTTGTGGACCCCCTGATGAACTAGTTCTTGATTTTTTGGCCGTGGGCTGACCACGAGTCTTCCTCACATCGCTCTCCATCAACTGAGCAAACTTCGAGCTTCTCCTTAAAAACGACCACTCCTGCATATGCACCCCGGGTTCAAATCTCTACTTGAGCATGTAATTTTTGAATAATTGTTAAAACATTATAGAATTTTCAAAAGTATTTGTGAGGAGCTTTTTGAATAATTGTTAAAGCATTATAGATTTTTCAAAAGTATATGAGGTACATGTGCAGATGATTGTGCAGATGAGGTGTCAAGCTCCTAGAACAAAGCGATAAGAGGGCGACACGTAGGATAAAAGCTGACGTGACGAGCTCAGATGTATGACACATGGACGCTGGAAGATAGAGAAATATATATATAGAGAGAGAGAGATTAGGGTAAAGTTTTTGTGGTAAACAACGATGAGGAATTTTGATTAATTCATGTCTAATGTTTATGAAAAGGTTGTTAAAGTATATGAGTTGAACCTAGCACTAGTGAAGTTGGGTTGGAAACGGGAAGTAGTCGACTAAGTTCTTAAGTCTCCATTTATGGTGTTTACAATGTCCATCTACTAGTAAATTATTAAAATCAATATCAACATCAAAATATCATGATTCCATCATCACCAATAATTTCTTGTTCCTCCATATTTTCGGTACCAAACACTTCATTAAACATATATAACATAGTTTATTGTTCAACTCGTTCAATATTTACAACAGCTTGAAAAACCATAATTTTTCTCTAATCAAACTATAAATCTACTTACAAACCCAAATTCGGGTTCTCATATTGAACAATTAAATGATGATGAACCAATAGATAAATACTACTCACATTGATGATTGTATGATTGTCAAGACCCGATTTATGATGACGATTATGTGATATTTAGGGTGAAAGTAAACAAACATCACATGTTTATCTTGTCAACTATTGTGACTCTTGTCACATTGAAAATGATTTAGATCATATTTGGGTGCAAGCGAGGAACATGTTGCGATGATGACACGGATGAAATATGCCTGTGAAAGAACTAGTTGAACGCTCATTTTAAAATTCAAAATGAAGACTCCAAAAGAAAAAAAAAGCTTGTGATAAACGAATAGTTGGTAAAAATACCGATATAAATAAAGAGGAATGTTAATTTAAGAATCTATATTTTCTAAGTAACCGAGGAAATACGACTCGCACATATGCAAATATAGTTTTGCACATGTAATCTTGTAATCGTATTTATACATGTACTAATGGTACGTCACGTATGAAAAAAATAATGGGATTACCAAAATAACTCCCACGACTACAAAATGTAAATATAAATGAAAACAAAAAATAAAAACAAATAGAAGGAGAGAAGGACAGGAAGACTACTAGTACTAGTTTATTATATTGTGATTGCTTTTTCTTTATCTTCTCTCTCCAAGACTTTCATCGTCGGCGTCAAACCACCCACCCAACCCAACCCAGCATCATTTTCATCTTCACAATCATCATCTTCTTCTCAATTTTCAATCATACATCATATTTGTATCTTTACATATATATATATATACACACATATATATATATATCTATATATTCATTATCATCATCATCAAAGTCCCCATTTGTAAAATCAAACCAAACCCTAATTCTGTTTACTATCTGTAAGTCTTTTTTTCATGTTATTAGTATTTTACTTACTTTTATGTTAATTGATCACTGTTTATATGTATATATAGCTTCGATTATGAAAAAGCTTAGATCTTTTTCATGGGTTTTAGCTAAAGATTACATTTTTAGTTTTTTTATATAAAAAAAAATATATGGGGATTTTTTTAATTAATTGGTTTATTTGATTGTGTTGTTAAGGAAATAAAGTAGTATTTTTGTAAAAGTTTTATTGATATTAAATTATTAGGAGATATGGGGTAATTGGAAATGTTATATATATATTGGTATTTAGATGTTTTGTCAACAGCTATACATAATCCCCCTAGGGTAGGGATATGGGGGAGATGGAATGTAAGCAATCATACCTTTACCCGAGGTAGAGAGACTTCTTCGATGTTTAGATGTTTTGTGTTTTTTAAAGGGTTGTTTCGCTTTGCTTATTTTCAAGCTTATTGGCTTATTTGCATTTGTCTTATCTTTTAGGTTGCCCCGTTATGTGGCTTGTTTTTGGACTTATAAGCTTATTTTTCAATTGGCTTATTTGCATTTGCCTTATCTTTTAGGTAGACTCGTTTTTGGACTTATATTTTGCAATTAAAAGTCTTGATAAGCTCATAAGTGCAAAAGTAAGGCACAAAAACGGGGCTTATCAAAGATAAGCCAAATGCAAATAAGCTAAGCCATACACCCCTAATGTCTGTTATATATCTATATATATATATATATATAGTGAAGTGATCAAATGAGAACCAAAAACAAGGGTGAGAACTATGAGAAGTACTAAAAAATCATCTTTTTTTTAAAACACCCATTTATTTATACTTTCATTTTTATTTCTTCTCCAAACTTTCCATCCTATTTCTCTCTCACTTCGAGACTCACAAACTCCGATTACCACCATCTCCGAGGGCGGAGCCCGTGCGGCTAAGGGCTACGCCCATACCGTATCCAACCACCACGATTTCTTGGATCGCCGCCCATCAAATCCAAACCATTCCCAAATGCGTTCAGCCCCCAACCCCTTTATAAATTCCTTGAGGTCTATGATCGATAAGGGCGAACCCCCCCTGAACGGGCTACGCCGTTCGGCTAAGGGATACTCCCGTACCGTCTCCATCCGTTTTCAACACATAACCCATAGAAATTTTATTTATTTTTTTTGAAATTTGTTTTTTTTACTTTTTTTTTTGAATGGGTTTTTATTAAATAAAAACTTAAAAAAATTTAAAAAATAAAATAAATAAAAAACCTTACCAAAAAGGGGAAAGAAGGAGGGGAAATAGTGGTTCTCACCCTTGTTTTGGTTCTCACGTTAACCCTACCCTATATATATATATATATATATTATTATTATATAACTTTATTTTAAAAAGAAAATATCTTAGCTAGTATAAAATTATGTGTATTTGTGGAGTTATTTTGAATAATTTAGATTTTGCATAAAAAGTTAAAACTTATTTGGTTATGGATTATAAAATGTTATGTATGTGTTTATAAGACGGTGTTTAGCTTCGTGATTTTTTGTAAGACAAAAAGTAGTAAGAAATGTGTGGCTATTAGGTGCGTTTTAGCTTATTTTAACGGGAGAAACACATTAAATTATAAGTCAGGTAAGTACTGCTGATTTCAAATACTGGTTTTACGCCATAAGCACTTAAAAAATATGACCTCCCAAACACCATCTAAGATTCAGTTTACAAGTTGCGTGGCAGAAAAAATATGTTAGGAGTTTACGATAGTTATCATTTATCACCGCTTTAGTGAGGTGAGAAAATATGTTGATACTAAAGCAACAAGGAAAATATTAGCATACGGTTGAGAACACCGCTTCAGTGACGTGAGAAATTATGTGAATACCAAAGCAACAAGAAACATTGTGACATACGGTTTTGACCACCGTTTGAGTGACATGCTGACGCGAGAAGATATAATTTGAGGATTAGATGCAAAATGGTTTAATTGATTGTGCTGTTAAGTAAATTTTATTTATTTTTGGGTTTTATTGATATTACCTGATTAGAAGATTCGGTGTATTTGTGGAGTTATTTTAAATAATTTAGATTTAGATTTTGTATAAAAATCTTTATTTATTTTGATATGGACCATCTTTTATAAAATGCAAGTATATGTTGATAAGAGGGTGTTTGGGAGTGCGTATAGCTTGTTGTGTTTTTTATGCCAAAGAGTAGTTTGGAGTGTTTGGCTATCAGGTGCCTTTTAACTTATTTTAAGGGAAAAATGCATTATTAATCTATAAGTCATGTTAGTGCTGCTGATTTTGAATATAGGTTTTAAGTCATAAGCACTTTAAAAAGTTACCCTCTGAGATTGATTTCATAAGCTGTGTGGCAGAAAAAATACGTAGGAGTTTACAATAATTGTCACCGCTTTAGTGATGTGAGAAAATATGTTGATACCAAAGCAACAATTAGCATACGGTTGAGAGCACCGCTTCAGTGACGTGAAACAAATATTATCCGTCCATTTTTATTAAATACTAGATAGAATTTATATTGGTCAATAAAACAGAGAACAAGAAACTGCTTTTGATAGTATATATTAACTATATAAAAAGTTAAGAGTCTCGGTTGTTAGTTGTGTAACTAGTAACTTCTAAATGTAAATGGATGATGATGAATTATAAGGCTTCCCAAAATGCACATAAGAATGGATTTCGTCAAAATAATGTTTTTTAAAGAGTTACCTAACTAGAAAAGTATGTGTGTATGTGACATGGAACAAAATTGGAAACTATATGCTTCTTATTGTAAATAAAGATATCCATTGCATATTTGTCTCTCATTGTCTGTTGTTTTAAGGATCAGAAAGAAAATAGGAATTATCAAGTATTGAATTTAGGCATCTGCTTTACAAATGAGAAAATTCTCAAGCTAGGCATTCCAATCACTTGAAGAATACTTAATGATTATGAATCTTGCAGATAATCTAATGGTTGTTGATAATTTACAAAGTCCAAATTTCTGATTACTGAGTAGTAAAGAAGTCATCAGAGAGCGTTATTAAATTGTTCAAAATCATGACTGAATTCTTCCTATGAGGTCAGCATCAACAAAACTTATTAGACAAATTAGGATTTACGTTTTAATGTATTCCTCAAAATAAAGTAACCACTCATTTGTTAATAAAATGAATTGATATGGGTTGTATTAGTAGTTCTTACATATGTTTAATTTTATTGGAAGAAAATTGCAAAACCCATGTGTTGACTCGATAATAAGACTGGTTTCTGCTTCTTTTTGGTGTAGGGTTTTTGGTCAAAAGTTCTAAGTTTTAGTGTTGACGCATGCTGAAGGTGTAAGGGGATTTGGAAAAATGTTGGAGGCTCCAAAGTATTCAGGCATGATGGGCCTAAACAACGGTCATGATAATTTTGTTGACCTGTCACAAGGGTTTTATCATAAGCTCGGTGAGGGTTCAAACATGTCAATCGACAGTTTCAACAGCTTACAAATGAGCAACGGTGGAGGCTCGGTTGCGATGTCTCTTGATAATAGTAGTGTCGGGTCCAACGAGTCCCACACTCGTATATTAAATCACCAAGGTCTCAAACGTAATAAGAATTATACTGATGCTCAGAGTGTTAATAGAGGACGGGTATCTCAGGGTTTAAGTGATGATGCCTTGGCCCGAGCCCTATTGGATCCTCGTTTTCCCACTGAGGGGCTCGAGAATTTCGATGAATGGACAATTGATTTAAGGAAACTCAGCATGGGACCTGCTTTTGCACAAGGTGCTTTTGGGAAGCTGTATAAAGGGACTTACAATGGTGAAGATGTTGCTATTAAGCTTCTTGAAAAACCTGAAAATGACTTGGATCGGGCTCAGCTTATGGAGCAACAGTTCCAGCAGGAAGTCATGATGCTTGCAAGATTAAAGCACCCGAACATAGTTAGGTTTATTGGTGGGTGCCGGAAACCGATGGTATGGTGTGTTGTGACAGAATATGCAAAGGGTGGTTCAGTTAGGCAGTTTTTGACCAAGAGACAAAACAGATCAGTACCTTTGAAGTTAGCAGTGAAGCAGGCTTTGGATGTTGCTAGGGGAATGGAATATGTACATGCACTTGGATTGATTCATAGAGATTTGAAATCGGACAATCTTTTAATTTCAGCTGATAAGTCAATCAAGATTGCTGACTTTGGAGTTGCTCGAATTGAGGTGCAGACCGAAGGAATGACACCAGAGACCGGAACTTACCGCTGGATGGCTCCGTAAGTGCTTGTAATTCTTCTATATATTGACTGTCTTTAATTGAGTTCAATGTCTTTCGATATATGAAATGTTTTGAAGGTTAGTATTATAGTCCTGCTTGTAAGCTGTTTTATGTTGCATATATCTCTTCTTTTTCTTCTCACTATATGGCTAGTATCGAATGTAGAGGTTGCTAAATGGACATGAATGGCATCGGGATGGGTTGTGCCAATCCAAAACTTCCTTTGACCAGTTTCATCTTTTGCTAGTATCCTACATTTAAACTGTTTGGCTTGTTGTTGATGAAATACAAGCCTAGTATACATGTTAAATAGGCTGAAATGCACTCTTTAGTCAAATGTTATTGGTAAACTTTTCATCTTACTTCTCTGCCATAAAGCTGATTAAGTTCTTACCAATGGCTGGCCAATTATATGAATTTCTCATTCATGGTATAGGAAGCTCTTTGGCAAATACGTTATGGGCACTGTCATGACACCAAGTGTCAGAAACTTATCACAGTATCTTTATGTGGATCAGTATTGTATAAAATAAAATGTTTATAATTTTGTTTGTAGATTATCTGGAAATTCTGTTTTATATTGGTTTGGCTTTTAACCAAATGTACACACACATATAGGCATAATGAGCGAGTCACAGGAGGTTGGGTAACAGTTCAAAAGTCTCGGAACAAGTAGTATGTCATGGGGGTTAAGCCGGGTTATTTGAAGTTTTTATAGATAATTAGTTTGTCATTTGTTCAATATGATTATAAATATTTATATTAATTTGTGTTGGTCATACACTATAGCTACTTTCAACCCGTTGTCGTTTTAAACTGTTTTTCATCCGTTATAAATAAAACATTATTTGAATTGAACCATTCATAAATAGATATCTTAGAATTGTCACATCTAATGCATACACATGAAGATACACACATATATGTGTGTATGTGTATATCATATGTAAACACATCCCTTGTGCTCTCCTATTGTTGCAGTGAGATGATCCAGCATAGGCCGTACACTCAGAAGGTAGACGTGTACAGCTTCGGGATAGTGCTCTGGGAGCTCATCACCGGGATGCTTCCGTTCCAAAACATGACAGCCGTGCAGGCGGCATTTGCCGTGGTCAACAAAGGGGTCCGCCCCACCATCCCACACGACTGCCTTCCAGTACTTGGTGAAATCATGGTTCGCTGCTGGGACGGAAATTCAGATGTGAGACCACCATTCACTGAAGTAGTGAGAATGCTGGAACATGCCGAGAACGAGATTATGACCACAGTTCGAAAGGCTCGGTTCAGGTGCTGCATGAGTCAACCCATGACTACAGATTGATGATTTGTGAAGGATGAATATAAGAAAAAGAAAAAGGTAAAGAAAATCAACAGGTGAAAAAGAAAAGGTGATTTTATGTCATCTAATGTGTATCTATTATCAGGGTAATTTCTTTCTTCAGATAGGGTGAACAAAGGAAGAAAATTATGATATGAACTACTTGTTTTATGTCTTCTTTTTTCTTTTTGGCTTTTTGATGATGTTGAATATTTATGGATTGTGTTGCTGAATTAATAGTAATGGAGAAGATTTGTGTTGTATTTATATATATATATGTGATATTATGTTTCTTGATATTTGTCAAAACTACTGCTTACAGTTTTTAATCTCCAAATCGCTTGTTAACTAGAACAATTTTGTAGAAATTATAGTGAAAATGATGATGGACAATTGTAGTTAAATCAAGTTATGCCAACGATATGTGGTTCTAGTCTAAGCTATGTTCCAACTCGTTTGTCCGTTACGGAATTGGTTGTGATCATTTTGGTCTTGATTAGTAGCAGCAATATGGCCTACACTGGAAGTGCTGCAGTGATCAAGTTAAGGTTTTTTCTTGAACGACAATATTATATGTATATATATATACATGACCAACTAGCAAAGCAGAGGTCAACAAAGTACAATAAAAAAATTACTAAGTCGTCTAGAGATACAACAATATGACACAATCTAGATACAATTTGAGACCTTGACTGCAAGGATCATAGAAACAATGAAAAAACTTTCGCCAATTACAATGCTCTAGATGCTTGAGAGTTGAGACGAAAGAAAAATCGTCACCCATGGGGGTCGCACCACTGGTTTTCATCACAAGGTGTTTTTGATACGATCCATACAAGTCCTGGGTATGAACTCGCTACCAAAAGCAACCAACAAAATGATTCGGAGTCCATAATAGAGACAAAGCCGATCCAAGACTACACACCGAAAAGAAAACAAAGCAACGAACGCAACTAATGAAATTTAATCGGGTTTTTAGCCACTCGTCCCATCCAATGCTTGATTTTTTGATTCTATTGCTGACTTCCTGTACCAGAAAAAAGGTGAACAATAGTGTCAACAAGAACCTTATCGCGTTTCTTGGAAAGTTCAAAGACAACATCATTTCTAAACCTCCAAAGTTCCCACCAAACCTCATAGATAATAGTAGTAACGATATCAGCCATCTCGTAATTACATTCCACACTTCCAACACAATCCAACAATCGACCATCAAATGATGAAGAGTCTCAATACCATTATTACAACATGGACAAACAAGAGAATTATTGTGAATCCCTCTGAACCATAAGTTAAATCTAGTAGGCATCCTATCCTTCAAAACCCTCCAAATAAAAATGTTTACCTTGCGCGGGACAATCTTGTTCCACCTAGTAGCGGTGTAGTGTCTAGGCAACCGAATATTATCAATATGGTTTCTGACACCCTTAACCGTGAACTCCTTTTCTTGATTGCAATCCCAAACCCATTTATCAGGAGTATTAACAACAATCACGTTCCTAATACAATCACAAATTTGATATAATTGAGATTGTTCCGATCCATCCCTAACGTCTCTTCGCCAGTTCCACATAAACATCGCCCCATTCCATCTATCCCCAACCATTGCATTTTTATCAACCTCAAGATTATACAAATGTGGAAACATTGTTGCAAGAGGGGTGTTATTGAACCACACATCCTTCCAGAACTTGGTATCTCTGCCATCTCCAAACTTGCGTTTAATCGTGTTGGTGTGAAGCACCCCCTTTGAGTCCAGTTTTTTTCCCCATCATTTTGCATATGGAATTCCACGGACCAGCTTTATCACTGGTATTATCGGTCTTGGGCTTTTGGGCGAAACCATGGGTATTTCTTAAACCATTCACCATTGAGATGTGGCTTTTTGGGTTCTTTCTTTTTGTTGGATCCGTTGTTTGGATCTCGAGCATTGGTTGAATCATGAATTTCGTGGATTTGTAAGTCACTTTTTCCCTCTTAAGTCAATCGCTGGTCAAAAAAGTAGGTGACAAAGTGCACGAGGCAGGCATGTTGGATATGGGGCTAAACGGGATCTCGTTGAAGCGAGTAATTTTTGGTTAAGGGTCATTGACCGAAAATTAACTTTTTAAATATTTAAAAGTTTTTAACAATGAATGTATATCATATATCAATGCAGAAGCTGTGAATTTGTTAGGTTGAATTCAAAAGTCAGAGCACATTGAGACAAAAACAACCCATAACTTCCCCCTCTTATCCTCTCATTTCCTTCTCCTTTTCCGTGCTTTAAAAAACTTAAAAATGCATTTTATATTTTTTTCCTTTCTATTCCTTTCCTTTCCTTTCACTTTCAAAAAAAAACCTAAGAATACATCGGCGGTCTATTATTCATTTATTCATGAAAGGCAGTTGATCTTACCAACCCAAAGGCCAACAATGCCTCTCACATAATAGGTGGGTTCCAGTCAGGCACAAAAGTTCATGAACAGTTAACAAAGCATATCAAGGGTATCAGATTCAGCCCATTTACTTATACGGGTCAATTTGGTTTTATGTTTAATTTAAAAGGAATTGGTCAAATAGAAGTGTTTCGTCAAAAGAGGAACACAAAGTAACTTGTAATAATAAGCTTTTGTTATCTTATTTGCCAAACCAGACACAGAAAGTTTGTTCAAGAGAAGATTAACATACTAAAAATCCAAAGTAACAGGTTTAAGATAATATTGACAGAAGACAATATACTAATATTAAAAGGGTTGGGTTAGTGTGCACCATAATCACTTGAGTCTCAAGAAGAAGCAACCAGCAATAATAAGCAACAACACAAAACGTCCACAAACAAACTAGCTAGACGACATTTTTTTCCAAAGGCCAATGGGCATAATCCATGAGGATAGTGATCAGTCTGTGCATCATCATCATCATTTTTGCAGCGTACCTTGAATATCTTTTCGATATCTTCAGGAGTCTTGCGAGCGATTATTATGTCAGTAACATCTTCAAACAACAGGTTAATGAGGCTATCGATATCCAACGTGCCAGCAGCCTGAGAAATGAAACAATTAATAACATATATTATTATATTATACTAATAATATAGTACTGTAATTTATTATTGATTGATATTGATATATACACCTCCTCAATAAACGCATGAATAATAATAATAAAGAATAAATAAATAAATAAGAGAGAGTTAGGTAGATACATGAATAAGATCAATAAGATCATCATCATGATGGTTGTCCTTGATCCGTTTGAGAAAATCGGAATCGAATTCCTTCAACTTGATTTGGAGGAGGTTTTGGTCATGGGCATAAATGGTCTTGATCTCCCCACGTTTCTTGCAGAATCGAAGAGCCATTTTAAGGATGCTGGTTTTTCTGATATTCAAAGACGTAGTGTCGAGATAAGTACAACCGTAAAATATACGGAGATTATCAGACTCCTTGATACATTTCTTATCGATCTTGAACCACCGCCCGTTCTGCCTAATACGCCACTTCTTCCTCTTCTTCTTCTCCTCCTTCTCCTTCTTATCTGTTTCGTCGGTCGGTACAAAGTCTTCCTTCTTCTTATCTACTTCTGACATTCTCGCTCGGTTGGTCGAAACTGATTTAATTTGATTTCGGGAAGAAAACCCTAATAATAAGATTTTTGTTTTTTAATCATGAGGCCTCATTTATTTATTTTTAAAAAATATTACTCGTAAAATATTAGTCCATATTATATTATGAGAGTCTTATAAGTATTTACTTATGTCATAACCC